>JAEANM010003896.1:0-21621 GCA_017656035.1 Myanophis thanlyinensis
CGAAAGATGTTTTTATGTTTTATATGTATGTATGTATGTTTTGTTTTTGTCTGTTTTATATGTTTGAAAAAAATAAATTAAAAAAAAAAAGATATGGAGTATGTTACCAGATGTAAAGATACTTTAAATGAAAAGAGGGAACTTAAAACTAAGCAGGAACTAAGGGGCCCAGGGACTGAGATAACATGGTGGACATAGGTGCAGATACAGTCTAGATATGAGAAGGATGTTAAAATATATGGTATAAATACAGAACCAACAGAATTGGATCAAATTAACAGGTGACAGAACAGGACAGATGAAAAATTAATAAAGAAAATATATACCTAGTTATTTGTTAAGTATTAAAATGGAAGATGAACAAATAAAAGAAACAATGATAGTATGGGCTACAAATTTTGGATATCCGATTGAGTTAGATAAATGGCAGAAGCTGTAGGATAGAAATTATAAACTAACAATGACTACTGCTTACAAAGAAAATCTTTATAAAATATTTTATAGATGGCATTTTTCACCTTCAACAGTAGCAAAGATGTTTAAGGATACAGTAAATCTACAAAATGTTGGAAATGCCATTAGATATCTGGTTTGTACTATCATATGTGATGGACATGTCATAAAGCAAAACAATATTGGACAAAAATATATACATGGTTGGAGAAAATGATAAAGCAACATATAGATTTGAAACCAGAGACATTTTTATTGGGCATTTTTCCAGATAAGTATAATAAAGAGAATGTATACTTAATTTTATATGTATTGACAGCAACTAGAATAGTATTTGCACAATACTGGAAAAGAAGAAATCCCAACAGATGATGATGTGATAAGAAAAATATTAGAATGTGCTGAAATGGATAAACTAACACTGACAATTAAGGAAAAAAACAAAAATTGAATGCTTTTTGTCTTGGGCCTTATTTTACCAATGGTTAGCTGATAAAAACAGGAGTTAGGAATGGGGAAATATATGGAAGGATTAGCAATACAAGAAAGATGTGTTAATGAATTAAATATTGTTGTTATTATTGACATTTAATATAAGGAATATCGTTGCAAATATTTTGATTATTTCCTAATATGATTTGTACTCGGACAACACACTGTTCAATTGAAACTGGAAATTTTGTATGTTATAAAATAAAACTTATATATAAAAAAATAACATATACATATAGGAAATCATTATCATATCTTCATCCTACATATTATGAATAAGTAAGTTATATCATAAAGGACATTCTAGTCATTCCAATATTCATCATATTTCATATATATTTATTCAAACACATATTTTATTGCATTCTATTTGCAGAGAAAAAGAATTCCTGAATGTCACAGATTTGGTAATAAGAGTGAATAATATTCTTAAAAATATAAACTGTAATGCAAGTGTAATGAATTGTTATTTTAAAAAAGGCTGCCTACAATAATAACTTTTTATCAGATGTAATCTCCAATATTTGAAACTAGGATAATCCTACTGCAAGTGATATAATAATTCTCCATACATAATAACATTAATTAAAGGTTTTACCTTGTCACTTATCACTGGGTGACAGGACTTAAAACTTGGAGAATCATTGATAGCCAGGTTCTTATAGATTCAAAATTGGGTTTGCTGCATGTTGCTGAGAATCATCATGCACAAGATATGTTACATCAGTATTAGAGAATAGTAATGTAACTTTAGTTTACAAGATCAGGTGAATTAATAAATGGTAACATATATGTTTCATAAGACTAATTAATAGAGAAAATTGTGAAATGGTCTCTGCTACAAAAAAGGGGATGGAGGAGTCCAACACCCACTCCCAAAAAAAGACACAAAATTATCTGTTTTATTCTTTTTCCTGCTCTGTTTATCACTCTTATCCATTGTAGCCTTCAGTTACCAAAAGTCTATCTCTCTTTAAAGAGTTATGAAGTAGTTCTGAGTTATTCAAGTCTAAAATTGGATAAATGCTATTGTGGAGTAAGAAAGGACTGTATTCTTTCCAGCAATAAACGTTCAATAAGAAATAACCTCTGTTAAAATTTAACAAACGGTTGGACAGCTGCTTTGTGAAATTGGGGGGGGCTAAACTTTTTATGTTATATCTTTACAGGTAAATTATGGGAAGGTGAGCAATGAAAGTAAAAAAGGACTCAGGTTTACTGTATCACATGGCTGCAGTTCTGAATTTGCATTTGTGCCATGCAGTAGCACTGTTGCTGTTTATACAATTTATTCAGGAGATCTAATAACTACGCTTAGAGGACATTATAGTTCGGTTGACTGCTGTGTATTTCAACCTAATTTTCAAGTAAGTGAAACCATCTGGAGAATTTTAAGTTATTTAAGCATGATACCAAACAATTTTTCCTTAAAACAATGAGCTATATTGAGTAAATAATCCCTATAAGGATTACCAAATTTTTCAGACTATAAGATGCACTCGACCATAAGATGCACGTAGGTTTAAAGGAGGAAAACAAGAAAAAAAATAGCTTTTGACCTCTGCAGGTCCCGTTTTTGCCTTCCTCGGTGTCCATAAGCATTCTGCAGGCCAAAAATGGGTGCGTTTTTAGCCTCCAGAGGAAAAAAACGGGCCCGTTTTTGGCCTGTGGAGTGCTTATGGACGCTGGGGAGGGCAAAAAAAGGACATGTGGAGGGTTCTGGAGGCCCGTATTCGTTCTATAAGACAGATTTCTACCCACTTTTCTTGAGGAGGAAAATGCATTTTATAGTCTGAAAAATATGATATATGCAGTACAGTTCAAGTGAACTTCAGATTAAGAAGGCAAAGCCCTTCAGCTTTTCACTTTGAGGTTGAATATGATACACTGTCTCTATGACAGTCTCCCCATGTTATTTCTCTAGCTTGTAAAGTATAGTAAGAGAATGACTAATTCTATACATGGGATTTCAGTTGAGCAATATGGATAATAGACAAATGATGACATATTTCTTTAAGATTATACCTTCCCATTAGCAGCTCTCATTTGTGCAAGAATTTTTCTGCTAAATATTTAAGAGGTGATATTAGGGAATTATATTGGGAGATTCAACGGAGAGTGGTGTGGTGGTCTAATGGTGCCTCCCACTCAGAAGGTTGAGAGTTCAATCCTAGGTAGTGGGAGGTGTTTTTTTTCCCTAGGGTGCAGAGAAAAAATACTTGCTGCAAATTCTGCATGGCATCAAGAAGGGTATCCAAGCCAGTAAACTCTCAGCTTCATCTAATCACCTAAAAACAAAGGATTACATGATCTTTGTGATTTTAAACTAAACATATTGAAGGACCCAGATTCTACCTTTGAAGTTTCAAAACGAAACAAAAGACTTACGCTTGAGATCCCATTGAGTCATCTTAATCATATCGACTAATACTGAACTAGATGTCCTAACAGCCTGATCTGATTTAAAGCAGCTTCCTGTCTTTAGAGCAGCCTAGCATGTCAGCATTATACTAATGCTAGTACACAAATTAAGGCAAGGTACTCAGTTAGGCAAATGAAAAATTATAAGCTTTGGTCTTATAGCCTTTTGGTCTAGACAATTGAATTTTTGAATATGATTTAAATAATCATAATGACACTTATTGTAATAAGTACCTTATGAAAGTTAACATTCATGAAATCTTTACAAATGTTAAATTGTGTTTTTGTATTGCATTGAGATGACATTAACTTTGCAAGTCATTAGAGATCAACATCTCAAGCTTATTTATTATTCCTGTAGATTAGAAAATGTTGGCAGGAGAACTTCTAAAAACTTTGTATAGAATGCAGTTTATGGCCCTACATTTTAAACATTCTGTAAATTGAAAGGCTGGGACACAGTTAATTCAAGATGGCAATCAATTTTATGCTGTGGCTTTTCATTCATCTACATTTCCTCAGTTGAAATTTTAGTTTATGCAGTGTTTCAGATTTTGTCAGGATCCACAGAGCATATTTTTAGATTATCATATGAAAAGTGGGATAAAGTTGCTAATGTAGAAATAAATGTGACTTGTCATAGGATGCCTCGTTTGGAAGTGTCTTATCTCAACACTTCTACAGCCAAGAACAGTCCTTAAGAAAACATTTTTAAAAATTGGTAGAGGCATAGCCAAGGGAGTGGACAGATAAAGAGACAGCAATAGCCCATAGCTGTAGAGAGGGCAGGGCAAGGGGCTCAGAGGAGACTCTCCTAAGTAAAGAAGATAATGTGGGGCAGGAGGAAGAATTGTAATTCAAATTCTTTGTAATATTTATTACGACTTCTGTATGATTTATCCTTCAAGACCAACATTTATGGAGCATGAGAAATAATATTCTGAAGTTGTTTTGTTGACATAACTTGAAAGGACTTTTCCATTAGTCATTAAAAAGTTCTTTCTTTAAATGGAATGATCATTTTCTCCTAGTTTAGGTCCTTTAGCAATGGATCACACATTTTATAATTCTAGAAGTGATTGAAATTGTAATCCAGTATAACAAGGGGGGGTCTCTGTTACTTCAAGACAGAAATTAATAAATGACCCTGTTTATTTTAATTTATTTTAATTCATTACAAATATATTTCAAATTTATTAGCTTTATGTATGATATTTTCACCAACAAATACCACAAACTATCTAATAATAATATAATAATATTTTAAAAAACAATTATCAGAGTTTAAACATTGATATTTTTTTAAAAAAGATATAACTGATTACCCAACCTAGCATTCAAGCCACTTTATACACTGATAGCAACAGCAATAACTATTAGACTTATATACCACTTCACAGTGCTTTACAGTCCTCTTTAAGCAGTTTACAGAGTCAGCATATTGCCCCCAACAATCTGGATCCTCATTTTACTGATCTCAGAAGGATAGAAGGCTGAGTCAACCTTGAGCCTGGTAAGATTGGAACTGCCAAATTATAGGCAACCAGCAGAAGTAGCCTGCAGTACTGTCTACAGCAGGATAACAGAAATAACAGAGTGAGCTGTACTTTCCTTAGCCAAATATTTCAAAGCCTGGAAGAAGGTAACAAAAGGCCTTTGGTCATATAAGATAAGAGAAGGATGCCTTCCAAAATGTTACAATTTTTAGGATAGCCTATTCTTGGCTTGTACAGGCCTTTATATAGTTTCTGGATCAAACCAATCCTCTTAGTTCTTTTTTGCTTTATACAGTTGTTAACTTAAAATAACACAAAATCTGCATATTATGAAGGAAAACTTGTTGAACTTATTGGAGCTTATTTCTGAATAATATTTCCCTGTCAGCCCATTGAAGTGCTAATGTAGTATGCTAAGGTGCCCAGATGCAAGGATCGTGTCAGGCTATATTCTTTCCTTATTCAGTAATACTTAACATTATTTTGTTTGTTTCTTAATGGAAGGAACTTTACAGCAGTGGCAGAGATGGCAATATTCTTGCTTGGGTGCCATATTTGAGGGAGCCAGAACCTGATGATGCTCTTTCTGAAAAGGTAAACAACTTTATCTGTAGCAAAGTTGGAATTGGAAAATTTATAGATCAGGACATGAAAGGAAGAAATGCTTGTCTGCTTTTTTAGTAAACAACAAGGACTTGTTACTGATGGGATGATAGCTAATTATAGCTCCTTATGGCAAGTTATTGTCTCATCTTGTACTGATTTGAGGTATGATTGGATTGATTCTATAGGTTCATTATATTTGTACTAAGGCAAGGGAGACAGGCTCAATATTTAGAAATGCGTGCCTTTTACATTCCAGATAAGGGCATGGCTTCTATTTCTTATCCTTTCAGTATGCTGAATGGGATAAAACACATTTAGAATGGAAAATATTGGCTGAAGCATGACTTGTTTGTAGCTTCTTAGCTGCTGTTCTTAAGAGAAGAAAGCAAACAAGAAGGGTTTTACTTTCAGCAAACTCACATGAGTGGTTCCTAGCAGTCTTGGTCATAAGCCTCCTTTACCTATATATAATTATTTCCATAGAGCTGTACAATAATATAGCAGAATTATTTCCTATGATAGCAGTTGTGAAGTTTTATAGAGACAGAATCCATTCACAACTTAATTTTCCATAATTGTAATCCCTTTTTCCTTTATTTTTTAGTTGCCTTCTAAGCAGTGCTTAAATTCTGCATACGAAGATGCGTGGAGCAGCAGTGATAGTGAGGCTGGATGAATTCTTAAATGACTGTTAATATAAAGTTGATAAATAATCACACCAAATTTTTTTAATGAAGGACATTGACTATCAGGACCAGATACAGCTATGGCTTTCAGGTTCTTAATATAAGATTTCATAAATATTGTCCTTTTTTCTCTTTTGTCATTGGTAAATTCTACCCAACCATGTATACATTTTCATGTACAATGAAATAAGAATGCATTTCTTTGTATGTGTTTATTCTCTCCTGTAAAAATACAGTGGATCTGCTCATATTTTGTTCTTCAATAGATCTCAGTTACATTGATACCCATTCATATGACAAAACTTTTGTCGTAGGTTTTCTTATACAGAGTTGCACTTTGTGTAGGTGTAATATTTTCATGGTTGGAAAAATAGGATATGAATAAAAGTTGAACATCTTTGTGTAAGACTAATAATCTCAATTGTCAAATTAAGAATTGTCAAATTAAGAAGACAAAAATATATAAGAAGTTGCTTATAGAAAATGTAACTATTTGTCTCTCTCTTAAGGACAATCCAATAAATCCATTTGATCTCTAGTTCACATAATAGAATGTCTTTAGATAGATTCTAAGAAAACCTCAGCCTCTTAATCTAGTCAGATACTGTTGAAAAAATGGATAAAACTGCTTTTTTGCATTGTACCTGACATCATACATTGCAGAGTTGCTGACATATAATAAAGCTGTTACCATTAGTTTCGTTTTTGGATGCATTGATATGCAATATGTACTATAGCTTTCAAGATGCTACTGAACTGCAACTTCCAAAACAGTATAGTTAATATAGTAAAATATTACTATTCAGATTTTTCTGAATGAATATCTTAGTTAACTATTGTTGTCTTTTAGTAGATTTATCATATTCTGTAAGTTCTTTTCCTACTTCTAAACTGAATGTTAGGTGCTATACACTGTTTGCATGTACAACTCCCATGGGATCTAATACCTTAAATGTTTCTGTCTTACATAGTTCTCGGTTTACAGCATGTTTTAAAATCAGTTGCTATAGGTTAAAATACATGTCTCAGAGATAATGCCATGATTTCATATTGTCAGGACATGTTTTGGCACTAGAAATACTGTGCAAAAGTGCTCCTCCTGACTGTCCCAAAGGCACTTTTTCAAGAGGCAACTGGACTTTCTGGAAAGTCTAGTTACCTCTTTAAAAAGCACCTTTGGGATAACCGTGACCTGGATGACTGAGACATACTCCTGACTGACAACATGAAAAATGAGTGTCTCTGTCTGCTGGTGGGGCAAATGAGAGAGACAGGGCTAGTGTTTTCATTCATTTCCTTTACTGGAACTTACTTATATTAAATATCTAGTACACATTTGCTTCTTGTTGGACGCCTTCTTATGTCAGAAGTTGCAGAGAATATGGGAGATGACCTTGACATAAGCAGGAACCGTTGCCCAGGCTGAAGGGGCTGAAGCGTTTTTTAAATCCAGAACAAGGAATTAATATTCAGGAGTAAATCAAGTAGATGCTTCCCTAATTCACCTATCTATAAGAAAGAGAAGTAAATGGAGCACAATAAGATTTGCAAGTTTCTATCATTACAGTCAATCTCAATCAAAGTAATTTTAACCTTTTTATGGATTGATTTCCTGATCTGGTCTATCTAATAAGACTGAGAACTACATTATAATAAATATGTATTAAGACTAGAAAAATGATTTAGTCACATATATAAAGGATAGAAATATTTTCAACTCAGAAATTAAATTGGCTTTGACAAGCATTTTAGGGATGTTCCTACTGCTGATATGAAGCTTCCATTGACGTGTTTTCCCACCACACATCTTGTTTGTATACTTAATTTTACACTTACAACTCTGTCACTAAAACTGCAAGTCAACTCCATATCCTTGCCCTGCTCCCAAGAGCTGCTATAATATTCTGCTAATATTGATGCCGGTGGGTTTCTGGAAGACCAAGGAATAACTTGGTTGGAAGAAGCAAAAATAAGGTCAACAGCAACTTGTGCAGATGAATCTGTAGGCACTCTCTTGTTTTGGGAATGAGACGCATCCCTAAAGGTGGATGAACCAACCTGATTTGGTCAACAGTGTAGAACATGGAAGAGATCAGGGCACCATCGGGGCACATTTTTCTATCTTACAGTTAATCAAAACAAACATAGTGGAAACTCTTTTCAAAGTCCCGGAAGGTAGAGCGATACTTGAAAAACTGTTTTGCAGTGTTAGAAACAGTAGTCTCACAATAAGCAGCCTTCTTTTCACTCTTTTCTCTACAGGAAATCTAAAAATATGACAGTGTTTTTAAAGTAGGCCAGGTCATGAAACAGATAATAGGTATTCCAGGATCGCTACTTCCTTAAAGTAGGGCATTAATAGCCTTATCTTGAATGCCTGTCCAAGTTCCTGTTTTGTCTTATCTAATACCAAACAAATCAAAGTATTGATTTGTTTGCTATTTTGAGATTCTATTCCAACTTGCTTCAGTATCTGGAGCAGGGGTGGGCAATTAATTTTCCCAAGGGGCCACATGAGAAACTGGGACTGTGGTGGATGGCCAAATCAATGTAACCTGATTGATGTCCTCAAACTCTCACCTCCACTTCTCAGGTTCCTCAGGAACAAGGACTGCACAGACGCAGAAAAACACTACATCTCCTTGCCCTCCTGTGGCCACCAGCCAACTGAAGGAATGCACATCAACTGCACAGGGCTGGAACTGACTCGGTTTCTTTTCCCACCCACTGCTGTGAAGTTATTTACATTTGATTTCCAATTGACCCCATGCAAGCCAGACAGGCACAGTCAAAAGGCCAGTTGTGGCCTGGGGGCCATAAAATGTCCTGGTGGAGTATGTAATCTCCAAGTCTGGTATGTTCCTTCAAGTTCTTTAGATTGGACCGAGGTTCAAGTAACAAGTGACAAAAAAAATGCATTAGCAGATGTTATCCTGTTCAACACTAACTGGATCATGGGTGAGGTTATAATCACATAAGCATCAATTGTTTTGGTTTAACATTAAACCAAACTCTCAATCGGTTGCGTCATGCAAGTAGATGTAACAGAATCAACAGAATGTTCCTTTTCCAGCAAAATAAAATTTCAGTTCAATTCCATCAAAATGTTTTTTTTTTAACAAGAGACTTGCAATGGGCAGAAAAAGTGGGAATAGATTACCTTCCTCTTACAGTAAACAATAGTTATAATCACAGCTGTCTACTACTATTAGAATTTTTGAATGTGAATACAGCTAAAACATGCTCATACAATTTTCTCCTCAATGGAGAAAAAACTGGAGCAATTGTATGTGAGGGGAAATGGTTTATCTATGAGAAAAATCAGAAAACTGATAAATAAGAGGCGTCTTAGGAGCAACATGAAAGGCAGGAAAACCATATTTGACTCACATGTAAAATTTTTCTGTCTAGAGGTTTTCTATATGCAAAGTACATTGGAAATTACTGATAATTTACAATCTAATCTGCAACCCAGCTGAATGAAGAATTAGTTTGGAGAGAGGTGGATATGAGAAACTGCCAAAGCAAAATAATGATTTTTTTAAAAAAGAGCATGTATGAAATTGTCACAGAGGAAATTTGTCCTGTTTCAGGTTGAACTCACACTGAATAACTACAAGAAATAACAGAATGTGCAGCACTAATATTTACAAAAATATAAGAAAAATAAGAAAACCAAAGCAGCACAGACCATTATAGTCCAGCCGTGTTACAAGGCACAGGCATCATGAAAGGTGGGTCTACCAGTCTGGGGTCAGATAGCAAAAGTTCAGGATATTCAGAATGCTTGAGCATGTGGAATTGAAGTTGGAGCAGTTATTCCCAACAGAAAGATTGACACTAGTTCCAAAGAACACTGCCTGTTCTTTGAGGTCTACATGCTATTGCTATTTGGGAATACACTGTCTGGTTCTAAGCATATCCATGGAATTGCGTTTCAAATGGTTAGCTTTTATTTGGGAAGGGTGTACAAGCATCTGAGCACCCACCAGCAATATCTACAAAAGCATGAGAATTTGAGAAAGAATCCAAAGTTGAAGCAGCATACAGATATTAGGCTCAATCACCAACTTAGGAACAGATGCCATGAAAATGTAGTCAGGTGATCTAAGAATGAGCCAACTGCACAATTACACATGGGATTCAGCACACGAGTGGAAGGAACCCAGCAGTGGTGGAATTCAATTTTTTTTTACTATCGGTTCTGTGGGCGTGGCTGGGTGAATTAACCCTGTAAAGGGGGGGAGGGAGAAGGAGATTTCTTCTAACAACTGGTTCTCTGAACTGCTTAGAAAATTTAGTACCGGTTCTAGCAAATAGGCTAGAACTGGTTGAATTTCACCTCTGGAACCCAGGTTGGACAAGTTGTTCCTAATGCATGTAGTCCTCAACTTCCAAACATTCATTTAGTGAATGTGTTACAATGACACTGGAGAATTCGACATATGACCGTTTTTCAAAAGGCCATTGTAGCAATCCTATAGTCATGTGATCAAAATTCAGATGCTTGGCAACTGGCACATTATTTATGATGGTTGCAGTGTGCCAGGGTCACGTGATTACCTTCTGACAAGCATAGTCAATGGATAAGCTAGAGTCACTTAACCATGTTACTAGTAGTGATTTACTTAGCAATTATTGCAAGAAAGATAATAAAATTGGGTAAAACTGACTTAACAATTGTCTTGCTTAAAATCAGAAAAATTGGGCTCAATTGTGTTCATAAGTCAAGAACTATTTGCAGTGAGCTGAAGGCCTGTGTTTCTAATTTAGGATGCTGGATTCCAGTTAAAAGCATTGTTGTCTTTTTTCTTTTTCTTTTTTGCAAAAAGTTGTATTGAGCACCTTTGCTCAAATCTTCAGAGTACACAACTCATTCTCAGACATGGTGGCCTCCACAATCAGAAGCTCCCATCACTGTCAGTCTCAGGTACTCCTTCCCAAGGCTAACGCACACATATATATTGGAAGTAGGCTCTTTTCATCAAAATTTTCCATCTTGGAAGAGACCCCAGTTACATTATAGCAACATGAGATGGAGCTGCTGCAAATATTTGTGCCTGAATTTAAATTCTTTTTCCTTAAGGTTTTGTTTTGTTTTCATCTGTGGAAAAAGCAGTTGTCTGCTCTCTATTATAAGCAATTTCAATTAGCTGTTTAAAATACTGCAATTTTAATTTAATTTACAATTATTCCTCCTCCGCTTTTAAAAAATTATTTAAGTAAATAAAACGATTTTATTTTGCTTTTGAAGCAAAATAATTTATTTTCTCTTCAGGTTTATTAGCATAAGTATTAATGTTAAATATTCCTATTATTTATCTTGTCTTTTCCTCTTTTGTTAATTATAGAGGTAAAAGATTTACACAATTATTCACTGCTTACTAATTTTCATGCACAAGGAATGAGGCTCCATTCCCACCATCTCAAATTAGAGAAGGGAGTACTGCCTGAAATGTTGCTGTCAATTATTGTGTTTTCATAACATGCTTAGTCAGTTTATTAACATATTTTCCTCTGTTTACATCACATGCCAAACCATAAATTAATTACACGAGGTTCACATAATATATTAGGCTAAAAAACAGTTGTCTGGCTTGTGCTTAGTGTGCCATGCAAACACAAGCTGATACTCTTCTTATGCACTGGATTTTAATTCCCATTGCTAATTTAATTCCCAGCATTTATTTTCTTTTATTGTGGTAAAATAATCCACAAAAGAAATGTTTGTGCATGCATTGAATGGACTAACACAACTCCATCATTTACAAGCATAATCCAAAAGGGGGAAAAATTCTAAATTATATGTAGAAATTCTAAAACTTTGACCATGTTAGTCAAAAACTGAGAGACAGAGAGAAAGATAGCAAAGGAATGCAAAGAACATTAACAGCAAATAGAGGCTGGAAATTAAAATCTCGGAGCTGGGAAAATTATTGAACCTGGGAAAGAAGCAACCAACCGCCCAGAGTCCCTAGGGAGAGGGGGCGGTATATAAATCAAATAAAATCTAAATCTAAATAAGAAAATGGCTCAAAGTAAACCCATCTCGATTCTATCTGGTTTAAAAGAGTGTTTTTCAAACCTGGCAATTTTGAGATGTATATACTCCCAGAATTTTCCAGCCAGTTGAAGTACAATTATCTTAAAGTTGCCAAATATGAAAACCATTGGTATAAAAGGAAAGAAGCACCTGTTGCAGACTTCTAAGAGCGTTCCAATGGCTATTGCCTGATCTGTTTTGAAGGACTGATAAAATTTTCCCTTGGCTCCTTATCAAAAAAGGACTAATTCAATCAATATTCAATAATCCATTGCTGTAAATAAAATGTTGACTCTCTCCTGGTATTCTATAAATATTTTTAGCCAACTGTACAATCAAATCTACAATTCTTATCATCTTGATAGATTCTAAATATCTTGATAGATTCTCAACATCAGAGGTATAATTAAGAATATATTCCACTGTGGTTGATTTATTATGTATATTAGGCCATTTTGAGTCCTAGTGATAGGATAGGACTCATAGGATAGAACTTCTCCATGATTATCTACTTCTAATATGTTATTTCAGGTCTCAACAGTGCACTCCACTGTATCTCAGCCCAGCTTTCTTGCTGCTGATCATCCACTTCTCTTTCCTTCCACCTTTTTTCAGAAAGTTAGATTGTATCCAAACTAGTGTCCAAAGTAGGAAAATGAGACATTTGTGTCTCTCTTATGATTCCTGATGAATGTACTGTTTCCTTTAATGTACACTGAAAACATAGGCACTGAAGACAAATTCCTTATGTGTCCAATCACACTTGGCCAATAAAGAATTCTATTCTGTTCTATTCAAGTGAGTCCAAAGTAGGATAATGAGACATTTGTGTCTCAAGTTAGAATTCTGTATTAATTGTTTATAATCATATTTTTTTTGTTTTCTTGGCAGGTTTACGACAGTCTCAGGAGTCTTTTCTAACACCAAAATTCAAAGGCATCAATACTCTTTCTATCATGTTTGAATTTTACAACTGTCCAACTTTTAATTCCATAAAGGATGTCTTCATATCACTACTTTAATGTACAGTGGTTACTCTAGTATTCATTTCACCACTATAATTTAGAATTAAGTAAAGCTTACTGGCTTGATGCTTCCATTCATGTAGTTTCCATGCAGTGTTGAAGAAATGCTTTGCTACTGTCTTTTTCTAGGATTTGCCCACCTCCACCTTCACACACACACACACAAACTTTCTAAGCTTATCCACCACTTTGGAGTTGTTATTTATTCATTTTTCAAATTTATTGGCTGCCCATCTTACCACAGCTCTGGGTAGCTTACAATCTTAAAAAATAAAACTGTACAAAAGCTTAAAAACATAAATAAAATACTGTGAAGATGCAAATACTGCACCCCAATTAAAAGATGGGGAGGGCAGGAGTAGGATGACAGGGTGGGAGGTGGGATCTTGTTAATCTAACAACCACCCCAAGTGAAAGCCCTCCATTGGAGCCCCAAGCGCTTATGAAAGGTCAAGAGGTCAAAGGTCAAAATTTGGATTTCATCCAAATATTAATCAGGCCCAATGCTGCTTAGTTTTGAGACAAACCAAAAGAGAGCTGCACAAAGTTTAGATTACGAAATTTTATTTCAAAGAAATCAGCCAAATCAGCGGGCGGGCGGGCGAGCAAGCGGGCGGGCAGAGAAGCGGGCGGGTGGGCGAGCAAGCGGGCGGGTGGGTGAGCGCGCAGAGAAGCGAGCGGGTGGGCGAGCAAGTGGGCGGGTGGGTGGGCGGGCAGAGAAGCGAGCGGGCAGGCGAGCAAGCGGGCGGGTGGGTGAGCGCGCAGAGAAGCAAGCGGGCGGGCGAGCAAGCGGGCGGGTGGGTGGGCGGGCAGAGAAGCGAGCGAGTGGGTGGGTGGGTGGGTGGGCAGGCAGGCAGCAGGGCAATGGTCGGAGCCGCGGCAAAGCTTCCAAAGAGCCACATGCGGCTCCGGAGCCGCGGGTTGCCGACCCCCGGTTTAGGTGATATATAGCAGTGAGCATGTTTAATTCTTATACAGTAAGGACTACAGCTAGTCTTCAACTTATGACCACAAGTGACCCTAAAATTTCCATTGCTGAGCAAAAGAATTGCTAAGTGAGTTTTGACTCATTTTACAATCTTTCTTGCCACAGTTGTTAAGTGAATCACTGCAGCTGTTAAGTTAGTAACACTATTGTTAAGTGAATCTGGCTTCCCCATTGACTTTGCTTGTCAGAAGGTTGCAAAAAGTCACAACATGATCCCAGGATACTTCAACCATCATAAATAAATGCCAAGTGTCCAAATTTTGATCACATGACCATGGAGATGCTGCAACAGTCATAAATGTGAAAACAGTCATAAGTCACTTTTTTCACTGGCATTGTAACTTTGAATGATAACTACATGAATGATTGTTACTTGAGCACTATCTGCACCAGAAATTCAGAAATATACCTGTTGATCCTATGATAAATCATGTTGTATTACTGAAGTATTACTCAACATATTTTGTAGGGGGCTGACTACTATAAGTATCCCAATTGTATCCCCAAGTTATATTACTTCATCTGGCATGTGACAGAAAGAAAAAAACATCTCAGAATACAAGTAGTCATTTAAACAGTAGGTATATATTTATTACAGTGACTAACAGTACAAAAATATTTAGCAAGTTTCCTGTTTTAATAGTCTTTGGTAGTTCAATCTTCAGAGCTACTTAGATTAAGCAGCGAAAGCTGAATTATATCACCCAGCAGCTACTTTGACTCACACCCTTTTATATCCAAGTCCTACATTATCTCTATTTATCTAATACAATGATTTCTATAAGAGCAGCAAGACCAGGAGAAACATAGTGTATTAGGAACAGAATACTCCTCCCAAGCATTGCTTGGATGCAATGTCTATTTGGTCATTGCTCAATGATGCAATGAAATCAATTTTAAGTAACCTTTCTGGTAGAAAGTACTCATAGGATGCAAGGCATTTCTAGGAGAAATAATGTACTGACTCTGCATTCCCCAAAAGGTTACTTTTTACTTTGTTAGTATGATTGTGTGTTGTCAGAACTATCTGTATGGAGTATTGACTAGTTTAGTAGCTGACTGAATACGTAATTGTGGGGTTAGAGCCGTAACGAAGTTTGCATGATTTGGGTTCATATACTGAAGAGTTCATTTATATATTTTAGGAATCCTATTATTGTTTAGTAAATCATGGCTTGACAGTTGTTCTTTATTCAGTAAAACTTATATGACTTTATAATGTATGTTATTTATATGTATGCAAGGTCGGTCTATAATAAGATCTCCCTCATCTCATCATCAATGAGAAGGTCAAATGTATGATAATGGTTTGTAAATTGTTATATGGTATGTATGTCACTGTATGGTTAAAATGTTTGTCTTTATGTAAACAGCAGTAAAAATTAATAAAATAAAAAAGGTTAAATTAGTATGTATTACCAAGACTTGGTAGGGTCCAGAAGGTAGAAATGACCTGTTCTGAGTATGACACAGTCAAGACACTAGACCAGAGGTAGAGGTATGGCAATGATCATTTAGGAATCATTTATGGCTTTCAGGGATGCTGCTCCACAAGTCACTGGATATGAGACCTTGTTCACTAAGTTGGGCTCTAGGGATCAGTTGCAACTGTTGCTGTTGTGCCAGCCTTCCAGCTGCATAGCAACCTCCCTACCTGAGCTCATTGAGTCTCTTTCTAGATTGGCAGTGGAGTTCTCTAGATTTATGGCCTTGGGGAATGTCAATTTGCCTTTTCTGGGGTTGGTCTGTGAGAAGGCTTGGGAGTTCATGGTCACCATGACGGTCATGGACTTATAACAGATCATGTAGCACCTCACATATACAGTAGTCACACACCTGATCTGATGTTCCTGTTGGAACAGTGGGTATGTGATCTGAAATTGGGGAAACTCTCAGTGTCTCTCTTATCCATGTCAAATAACACTATGATCACCATGGGATTATTTTGCACATTATTCATTGCAGGGTGGCTGGATATATTGGCCATCCCCCAGCAGCTGATGGACCTTGATGGGTTTTGAAGAGAGTTGGAAGTTGTTCCTGCTGGTCTGCTGTGTCTAATGTGAAATCTTGATTGCCACTTGGATTAGGATAGTGGCTTTGGATTGGATCATTCCTCTCTCCTCTCATGGATCCCATCACTCCCCATGATTCATGGAGAAGCTAAGGGAGATTTAAAAAAAGATGTCTGGAGCATCATTGTTGCTCAACAAACTTGATTGAAAATGGATTAGAACTGCTACTAAGGCCTAATGTTGGCAGTAAGAGCAGCAAAGCATCAGAACATCTCTGCCCTTATTGCATCAATGGACTGCTATCCTGCAGTCTTGTTTAGCTTAGTATGGGTACTCTTGGGTAGAGGGAACTCGGAGAACTACATGCAGGGATGTGTGGAAGAATTTGTTCAACATCTAACAAAGAAATTAGCTCAAACATTTTTAGAATTGGACTCCAACCTTGTTACAGGTGCAGATCAGATGCTTTGGGAGGAATCTTGACTGATTATTAGGGATCAGTTTAACTTGTTGGACCTGAATAAGTAGACAAGAGCCTTAGGACTATAAGCTCAGTCACATGCTTTGTAGATCCATGCCACTCCTGGCTTGTTAAAGTGGCACAGGTGTGATAGAATGTACACCTAAAAACCAATGGAGAGGAGTCTTAGCAACACAGAGTTTTTCAGGAGAGGAGGCAGTCAATCTCATTAGAGAGAGGCCCAAATTAAGAGACTATGCAGTCCCAAAATGGATGGGGGAGGGGCAGAGAGGTTCAGAATAGCCACACCCAAGAATCTCAGAATATATCTAGTATGTTAGAAGGTTACAGCTTTAATTTGGCAAGATTCTGTTCACTAGGAATAAAATAAAGGATTGACTTCATTGGATTTTGCTGTGTACCCTGATCCTGCCTATCAATTAGCTGGGTCTAATTCAAGATGCTCATTTTGACTTTTAAAGCCCTTCAAGACGTGGGGCTTGGTTATTTGAAGTGCAATCTCTCTGGATTATATCTTCTTATTCCATCAGATCTGGGAAGAGAAGAATGCTATGAGCCCCCTCTCTCAGGAAACTATACTTACCTTGTCTGCCATGGCACCTGCCTTATGGAATATTCTCCCCTCTGAAGTGAATTCAGTTCCATTTCTCCTTAGTTTCCAGAAGTTCCTCAAGACCTCGCTTTGTCATCAGACTTTGGAGTCTAGGGGACCAGTGAAATCTCAAGATGGCTCTGTTGCTGATCAAATCTTTTGTGGTGTGTGGACTGTGTATGTGTATGTTTAATTTTGATTGTGTTTGACTGTCTATTCTTATATTTTTATCTTCTGAGTAGAAAAACCTATTGGAATATCCTCAGGAGAGTGCCATCCAGCATCTCTTTACAAAGGAATATCTATGATTGAACAATTTCTATTGTTGGAAAATACTCTGGTGTCCAACTATAACTTAATTATTTAAATTTGTTTGTTTGTTTTCTCTTCTAATACAACCTGAGCAATTCAGTCCCACTTTCTTCATGACAGTCCTTCAGGTGACTTTCAGGTATTTTAAAGGAGCTATTGTATCTCTGTGTAACCTTTTCTTGATAAGCATACCTTGTTCCTCCAATCATTCTTTTTTAACTTTTCCTGTCGGGTTTCTTATCATCTTGGTTGCTGTTCTGAACATACTCCAGTTTATCAATTTCCTTCTTAAAATACAATGCTCCAAATTCAATGTGGTATTCTAGGTGCAGCCTAACTGAAACGTAATAGGGACAAACAAGTACTTCTTTTGATCTTGATACTATTTATTTATTTATTAGTTAATTTATAGGTCATTCTATTACAAATAACTCTAGGTAGTTTTACAGAAATAACATTACCTCACAAAACAGCTACAGTAATAAAAACTGGCATGGATCTAGAGAGCATATGGCTAGGAACAAACCCCCTCTATTTATATTCCTTACCATTCACTGAGCCCATCTATCTTTCTAATTCAAGTTTGCGAGTAAAAGTAGATTTTTAAAGACTGTTTAGAAATGGACAACTCTGGTAGCAGCAATGAATGTATAAAGGTATAAACAGACATGTGAAAAAGGCTTTTCACTTAAACCCAAGCATACAACATAGGAATCAACTCCCCTCCCCTCCCCTTTGTGTTTCATATTATAGAGATCATGGGGGAATCTCCCCTAGCTCCACAAGTGAGGACAGCTGAGAAGAGATGACTAACCCGATATACAGTTCGGAATATATCAATGGAAAATGGACAATCAGTGAGAAGCAGCAGACAAAAATTACCATCGTGTTAGCCTCTTTTCTGTTTTTAACAGAACACATACACACTCACACACATACACAATTGCAATATCCTTGGATTTATATGCACAGCCTTGAACATGCTCCTGCAAAACTCCACTGGAGATTTCCCACCATCTAAATCCCAATCAAATATCTTCAAGGAGATTTGTTTGGGTAAAGAGGACACAATGTCAGATGCAAGAAATCAAGAAGCAAGGTTGTTCAAATGAATACAGATTTATTGCAAGCTAATGCTCTTTACAAGAATCTGAACTACTAATGGTCAAGGCAAATTAGCGGTATGATGTGCTTGATGCCTCTGTCAGACTCACTCTGGTCATCTTCTACCCAAAGGCAGGAACCATAGATTTCCAAAAGTGATAGGTGCACCAAACATAGTGACCTAACCCTGATCCTGCCAACTACACCTGATTGTTGTGGTAAAAAAACTGACATACACAACTGCAGTGATCACAGGGTTTCTGCCAAAATAATTCAGAAGAGTCCCAAAGCCCAAAAGGTTACAGGTTATATACTCTGTACATGGTACCTAGGACTTTAAAAATGTAGATTATGACACATTTACCGCAGGAATGTAGTAATTTACAACAATATGGAATGACTTTGCTTTGATCTGGCTAGATGCCTCTATATTCAACTCTTCTAAAGAAATTCCACCTAGAGATAGCCTTGAAAATTATTTGTGATATCATGACTCTAGCCCCCAAAAGTAGGCAGTGGTTGGGAATAAATTCAAGATAGCCTTCCCACAAGGACAATGAGATGTGGAATTTCCATTTTTCTAAGCACATTTCATAGCCTGGCACAATCAGTACAATCAAAGGTCTTTCTATAATCAGTGATATGCATCTTGATTTCTTTTTGGTATTCCTTGGTTTTCTCAATTACCTTGCACGTTAGCAGCAGTGATGTTTCATGCTCCTTGATCTCATCTAAAGCCATTTTGAACATCTGGCATCTCTCCTTTCATGTCAGTCTATAAACTGCATTGGATAATCTTAACTATTATTTTGCTAGTATGTGAAATTAAGGATATTGCAAAATAGTTTTCACACCTTGTAAAATTTCACACCTTGTAAAATTTACTTTTCCTGTTCATATATATAGGCAACCCTAACCCACTTCTGAATTTTCTGTTTTTCGTATTTCAGCCATCTTATTTACATACTAAAGTAAATATTTAATTAAAGTATTTACTTACTAAACTAAACTGAAATCAGGTCATTATAGCATAGTTCCACAATTGCCTTTAGACTCGCCACAGTTGGGACAAAATTCCATTATAGGTAGTCCTTGATTTATAACCAGTTGCTTAACAACTGACCAAAATTATGACAGAAGCAGTGCCGTATTTCCTGTAAAGCACTTCTGCTTGTCATAAAGCATTGCAACCTATCCCCGCAGTCACATGACAGCTTTATGGTACTTGCTATCTGAATCACATTTATGATGTAGCATATGACCACAATTTCTGACTGTTTCCAGGTTTCTGGCATTTTTTCTGGTTTCCAGCAAAAACCCCCACCTATTTGGGAGAACAATTTGCTTAACAACCAATGTAAAAATGGTGGAAAGATCAGATTTGGCCATGTGGGTACCTTGATGTATGATAATGACTTATGACTGAAATTCTAGTCCCAACTTTCATAGGCTGGGGACTACCTGTAATATTATTAATTTTCCCATCTTATCTATAGTAGCTGAATCAGATTTCAGGAAATTTTGAACTATGCTAAAATGAGAAATTGAAAATGATTTTAATGAAGATTGATATTTACAATTCTGACAGAACATGAAGGTGCCCTCAGCTTCACTACAACCATGAATAAAATTTCTTTAATACTTTCTAATGTTCCCAACGTCTCGCCTGGTTGAATCAGGTTTTAGTGGAGCCAACTGTCTTTTCAGAATAGAAGTAAATCTTTTAGATGTGTGGGAACTTAATTTGAATCTATCAACTCTAAAACATAAATCACAGGTAAAGGTGCCAAGTACAAATATTGCATTAAAAAATGAAAGGAAAACAATTTCTTATAGTTTCATACATCTACCATGTAGATGAATTTATATATGTATCGAATTGTCTGATATCCTATTTAGCATATTTGAGTTTAGAAGTTAAATGCATTAAAAATACAACAATTAAGAATGCCAAAATGTAACACTCCATTCAAGAGCAATTATTTATATATGTGGACATTTGGTAATTTTATTGCAAATGTAAAAATGCTGAAAACTAGGCATTGGTCAAAAAAGGTTTAAGATCACTAGGCTACCTATAGAAGAACCCAAATGTAGTGCTGACATTGTCCGGCATGTATCAGCAATAATTTATTATGTTCCTTGATTTTTTGTAAATTCAGCTTGGACATTTGGACATCTGGCATCTCTCTTTCCATGTGTGGCTCTTATCTGAGTTGCTTGGTCCTAAACATTATTTTTCAAACATATGAAATAAAAAAATATTATACAATAGTTTACATACTAGTGATGTGCATGTATATAGTCATCCTTTTAGTTATTTGAATATTGTGTTAGCAATGAAGAAATCATTGGATTGGCAAAAGTTGTTAAGTCATTCTCTCCTTCATTTCAATTTCCTGGACAGTAAAGTCTAACTACATTTTCCTCTTTAATACTTCCAGCATTGGCATTCCAGTCTTCAAACACATCTTGCTTGTGTATTCTGTTAGTTTCAAATTGAATTTGATCATAACCTCATTAATCTACTACATAATCATAATATTAAAAGATTGCCCATAATGTTTACAGGTATATCTCTCTTACCAACTACTTCATTCACTAACTGTTCAAAGTTACAATACTGAAAAAATAATTTTACAACCAATGCCCATATTTACAACCTTTGCAGGATCACATGACACCATTTTAATCAATGACACACTATACTGTGCCTGACTTGCTGTTTTTCTCCACCTCTCCTTGCAGAGCAGAGAAATTGAGGATTACAAGAGATTACAATTACAGTGAGTAAACAGTCATACAATGAGGAATATACATCAAAACTGCTGGTGTTTTATTCCAAGAAATAACGGCAAACGCAAGGTTGCTCTTGTGAAATCAGCTCTTTTTATTGTCAGGATTAGT
>JAEANM010003897.1:0-21620 GCA_017656035.1 Myanophis thanlyinensis
TATCTATCTATCTACAGCATATATTTCTGAAAGTATAATTAAGCACAGCATTTTTCTACAGCCAAATATACAAGCTATAATAATAACCAAATGGCAAATATATGAAGTTATCAGTGCAATCTTCTATCAATCATAGCTTTTCTGCTGCATGTTTGTTTGTCTCTCTGTGTTAAATCCCCAATCCAGTCCCAGACCGCCAAGGACGAGGCCGACATGAGGGTTCTTTAGTTGGATTTATTTCCAGGCGCGAGCAAGCCCCGAGGGATCTGCTCGGCCACAGGATAACTCAGGCAAAAGGGAAGTAAGCAAGCAAGGGGGGGAATGGCAAGCTGCGCCTTTTTATATTTTGCCGCGACTCTGAATCCTGGGCTTCCCATTGGCTGTAGCGCCAGCCAATGGGGATCGCCCATCCAGCGGCCAATCGGCTGCCGGTTCACAAGTTCGTCTTAGCAGACCAGAGTGTAAGCTGCTGTCGCACGTGCGTGATACATTACACCCCTCCCCTCTCAGATGGATTGTTCGGGATTGTCTGATGGTGCACGCGTAGTCCCTTAAGTAAGCAGGGCGGTGCCTTACTCTCGTTGAACGGTGCAGGCTCAATTCATTTGGGCTGCCGCCACCAGCTGGAATGGATATGCCAGGGACCTCTTCTGTTCCCGGCTCCAGCTGTGGTGGAGGCAAGGCGGTTGCGGCCCCGGCAAGGCTGCCTGCAGCTGTTGGGCCTCGGCAGCTGGTACGACTGCAGGATAGGCCACCGGTAAGTGGTGCGTTGGCTCTCCTGTCCTTTTGTCGTGTCTGCGGCTTTTGGGTTCTTGTTTGTTCGGGTCGTTTCCCTCCATTGGGCTCTCACGGAGCTGGTCTATGTGCCTTCGCCAGGTGCGCCCGTCTGTTAATTTTATTTTGTATGATTTGGGCCCGGTCGACCTGCTTATGGTCCCGGGCAACCATTTGGGGGGGCCTGCATAGTTCCTGGTGAATACCCCTCCCCCTTTAAGAATGTTCGTATACCCCGGGAGGGGATGTCAAGGGTTATGGGGAGGTTGTCCGGATGGACCTGGCTGAGTGAGTTTTATTTTTCTCCCCATAAGCAGCTCCACTGGGCTCCAGTTGGAGGTTGGTGAGGGGGTGGAATGTTGGGCGAAAAGGAACGTATTTATTTTATGTTGTAAGTTCCCTCTGTGCATGCGGGCGAGTGCCTCTTTAGTTGATCACACGGCCCGTACTGCTTTTCCATTCGCCATGGGTCTGTGGGGCGCTGAGGTGGTGTGGCGAATGCCTAGCCCTGTGAGGAAGGTTTTAAATTCTTCGGCCACAAATTGGGGGCCATTGTCCGAGACCAGCACATCTGGGAGGCCATGTGTCGCAAAAGTTTTTTGTAGGGCAGCAATTGTTGCTTCTGTGGTCGTGGAACACATCAGTAGGACCTCAGTCCAGTTTGAGTGGGAGTCCACGATGATGAACAGCATGAGCCCTTGCACTGGTCCTGCAAAGTCAACGTGGACGCGAGACCAGGGGTTCTGAGTGGTTTCCCACTTGGATATTGGGGCTGCCGGGGGTGGCAGCATGTGTGACTTGGCATGGTTGGCAAGTTTTGGCTTTGGTTTCTATGTCCTTGTCTATATTTGGCCACCATACATAGTTTCTTGCTAATGATTTCATTCTAACTATCCCCTGGTGGCCCTCGTGGATCATGTCTAAAACTTGTGGCCGTAATTTGGGGGGGTATGATGACTCTGTAACCCCACAATAGGCACCCCCAATGCGTGGAGATTTCAGACTGTCTGTATTCGAAGGGTCTGAACTGGTCTCCTCTTCTCAGGGTTGGCCAGCTGCTGAGTGCCCATTGCATGACTGTTGCAAGGTTGGGGTCTTTTGCTGTGGCTTGTGCGATGTCGTTGGCCATTACTGGGTTCCCGGGGATGTGCTCCAGGAGCAGGAAAGGTAGCGTTGGAGCAGGGTCGGTTGGGGACGTCGATGTGGGGAAACGGCTGAGCGCGTCTGCATGGCTAATTTGGGTTCCTGGGTGGTATTCCAGCTTATAAGAATAAGCTGCCAGGAATTCGGTCCACCGGGTCATGCGGGGGGACAGAACTTGTGGGGTTTGCTTGTTCCCTGCAATGATGCCCAGCAAAGGTTTGTGGTCCGTCACAAGTGTGAATTGGCAGCCGTATAGATAATCATGGAACCATTTAACCCCCACAACCGCTGCTAGTTCTTCCTTATCTAGCTGGCTATAGTTTCTTTCGGCCGCTGACAGGGTTCGGGAATAGAATGCGATGGGTGCTGTCCGGCCGCTTTGGAATACGTGGCTTAGTACCGCACCCCACTCCGTATGGGGAGGCATCACATGTCAATTGGACTGGGGTTGATTCGCTGTATTAAACCAACAGGCTGTCTGATGAAATTAGGGATTTCACAGCCTGGAATGCACTTTGCTCGCTGTCTCCACAAGTCCAAGGTGTTGTTTTGTTTAAAAGTGTGTGGAGGGGTTCTGCTAAGGTGGCCTTGTGCCTTAGGAACATGCTATAGAAATTAAGCAACCCCAAAAATGCTTGTAATTCCGTCTTGTTGGTGGGGGGGGGGTGTTTTGAATAGCCGCTGTTTTGCTGGCGGTGGGGTGTATACCTGATGCGTCTATTTTATACCCCAAGAATTCTACAGATGAGATGCCAATTAAACATTTTCTTTTATTTAACTTGAGGCCTGCGCTTCTGAACCTTTGGAGGGTTCTTCTTATTGCTGACGAGCTCGTGGCTGTCTGAGGCAGCTATCAGGATGTCATCAAAATACAGGGTGACTCCAGGGATGCCCTGCAAGAGACACTCCATTAATGATTGGAAAATTCCTGGGGCTGTGCTGATTCCGAATTGTAGGCGTGTACATTTAAACGCCCCCCTGTGTGTAACAATTGTTTGGGCTTCTGCTGTGTCTTCATCTACCGGCAGTTGCTGGTAAGCTTGGGCCAGGTCTAATTTGGCAAAAACTTTTCCTTGCCCCAGGGAATGTAGGAGGTGTTGGATAACCGGAACCGGATATGCGTTCCATTGAAGTGCCTTATTAATGGAGCACTTATAATCCGCACAAATTCTCAGAGACCCGTCTGGTTTAATTGGGGTCAATATAGGGGTCTCCCATTTGGCATAATCGACTAGTACTAATATGCCCTGAGCTATTAATTTATCCAGCTGCTCGTCCACCTTGGGTTTGAGTGCTAAGGGAACCCTGCAGGGTTTTAAATGGATGGGTGGGACGTTTGGGTCTAGACTAAAGGATATTGGGGTCCCCTTATATTGCCCCAGCTCACCATTGAAAACGTCTTCGAATTAGCTGAAAATGGCGTCGGCTGGGGTCACTGATGAGGTGATCTGTTTGACCTCTCCGATGCCCATCTTTAAGGCACGGAACCAGTCTCTTCCCAGGAGTCTGGGAAACGGTATGCCTGCGATGACGAGGGGCAGGTATTATGAGATGTCCTCGTGTGACACCCATATGTTTAGTTGGCCCAGGAGGGGGATTGCCCTCCCCTGGCAGTCTCGCAGGGCGGTCCGAGCTGTGGTTAACTCCTTAATCCGTGGCATTATCCCCTTGATGGTCTGCCACGATAGTCACTGGCGAGCTGGAGTCAATCTGAAACTCGCATCCCTTCCCGCTGACACTGACCTTGGTGCTGAAAATGCCAGAATCTTTGCTTCCAGATGAGGTTTGCTGAATTTGGCTGAAAATGGTGTGGCAATCGTCGAATAGCTTGCGGGGGTTGCTGGCTGCCACTCGGTCACTGTTGGTGGGGGCCCTCCTGTAGCTCGCCCCCCTGGGCCCTCGGGTGTTGGCCCCAATGGGCAATTGGTTGGCTGGAAGGGCTCAGCATGCTCTCTGTATGTGCCCCTTCCTTCCACAGTAGTTGCAAATGGCCTGAAGGAAGGGGCAGCTTGCACGTGGGTGATAGCCCTTACACCCCGCGCATTGGCTCTGGTGCAGTTTGGCAGCCATCTTGGGGTGCCTCATGGTCCTCACTTGGTGGACGTCGCCATCTTGGTCCACCTCTAGGTCGTACTCGGACTCTTCCCCCAGGTCTGTCTGGAACACACCATCTTGTGGTTTCCCTCTGGGTGGGGGCTGGGCAGCTTCTGTGGCCAAGAGTTCCTCGATCGCTGAAGCGAGTGTGAGCATCGCCCTCATCGCCAATCTCCTCCTGATTTTCTCGTCGCAGACGCCGATGATGAGCCGGTCCCTGATCAGCCAGTCGAGTTGCGATTCGAATTTGCAGTTGGTTGCCAGGCATCTGAGGGCCACTAGGAAATCCGTGATTGATTCCCCCTCTCTCTGGACCCTGTTGTGGAAATTGATCCTTTGGGTAAGCGAGGAAGGCTTGGGCACGTAGTGAGCTTGTAGCCGTTTCTTAAATTCCGACCAGTCCAGGTCCCACACGGTTTGCAGGTTGGCGACCGCATTTGCCATCCGTAGGACGTCTACCCCACAGATGCTCAGGAAGATGCCCTGTTTTTCGATGTCCGGTATACCAGTCTGTCGAGTGCCTACGAGATGGCACTCGAACTGTTGCATGAAGAGATTCCATGTCTCTCTCTTCGGGTTGAACTCTCCCCCTGGGAATGGGGTGGTCATGGGGCTCACTGCTGGTGCTGCAGCTGTTGTGGCGGTGGACATGGTGGACCTTTAGTTCTGGGGAGTTCAGATGCGGTTGTTCTGGCAATCCCACCTTCGTCGCCAGTGTTAAATCCCCAATCCAGTCCCAGACCGCCAAGGACAAGGCCGACATGAGGGTTCTTTAGTTGGATTTATTTCCAGGCGCGAGCAAGCCCTGAGGGATCTGCTCGGCCACAGGATAACTCAGGCAAAAGGGAAGTAAGCAAGAAAGGGGGGGGGGAAACGGCGAGCCGCGGCTTTTTATATTTTGCCGCAACTCTGAATCCTTGGCTTCCCATTGGCTGGATCGCCAGCCAATGGGGATCGCCCATCCGGCGGCCAATCGGCTGCCGGTTCACAAGTCCGTCTTAGCGGACCGGAGTGTAAGCTGCTGTCGCGCGTGCGCAATACATTACACTCTGTCTCTCTCCTTCCCCATTCTCTCTCTCTTTCTGTGTGTGGGGAGGTGAAGAGGGAGGGAACGATGGCCATGACTAGTGATCTAAACATGAATGAACCTTTGTGCAACCTAAATCAAGCTATTATTTATGGGTATTCAAGACAAGCTCATACACTTTACAAACAACATACTGTTCAGCATACTGTTACTAAATAGTTACAGAACAACAAACTTTTTATTCTTTAATTTCCCCTCTGCCCCCAAATACTATAAAATGTAATTAAAAGTAAGCCATTTTCTTATCTTTCACTTGTTTCATAGCTAGAGCTGATGTCATTTTCTTCTCTTTGCTGGAGGATGTTTTAAATGTAATTAAGGACGATTTAATTAGTTTAAAATTGATTTAAAGGGAAAATATTATCTTAGTCAGACTTCTAGGCTGGTTCCTATGTCTCACAAGGCCCACCAGCTGTTAACATTTCTTAGCTTTTCTGCCAGCTTATAAAATATTAAAATTTACTATGGGGTTTCTGCTTCTTAAATGATCAATGTCCCTAATTCCTTACTGTTAATTTTTTTTTTGTTGAAGTTATAAATCATCCAAATTTATGTTTTTGTTTCATTTTTAATGTGTGTGAATATTACATAAAGAGAGAGAAAGATGTTATAAAGTATCATTTGTTTTGCATTTTTAAACAAAGAAACCAAATTGCACTTCCTATACCAATATGCTATTTGGAATGTACATTGCTCAGACTGAATACATCTCCTAACTTTACAATAAGGCTGCATATGAAAACTAACAGAACTGTGCAATACTTTGCATTTCATTTGAATAAAATGCTTTGAAACACACAAGAACAGAAACGTACTCCTATCTCTGAACCATTAAAGCAGCCACCATCTTTTCCAAATCAAATTTAAACTACTTCACAGCCTTGAAAGCTAATTTGTCCCTCCCTTCCCTGACTTCTGGTTACTTGCTCTGCATTTCTTGGCTAGATTTTTCAGAAGTGGTTCACTATTGGCACCTTCCTAAGCCTGAGAAAAAGCTTGTTTCCCAAGGTCACTCACCCAGCTGTATGCCTAAATTGAGACTAGAATTTGTTTTTTAAGCTAATGGCTACACCAAACTGGATGTCTTAATATAACTTTAAAGCTCAATGTTTTTAATACAGAATGATGTTAAAATATTGTCTTCCTGCAATTTGTGTTGAGCTTTTTCACTTTATAATAGGGAAGGAAAATAATCTTATGGTACTGGTTAACCTATGCACAATCTTAGTTTAATGGTTTGTCACCTTGACATGGTGATAACCCCCATTCTTATAATACTTACAGTACCTTCATCCTTGCATTTAGCTTCAGCTCACTATTTTTGAAATGGCTGTATAATTCTATAACAATGTAATGTAGTTTCATTGTATACACTCATGCACATTATGCAAAATTCATGTTGAGAGAAAGCATGTCCTTGGTCAATGGTATGTACACAACCTAAACAACACAGTGAAGGAGAAACTACACAAAATTCACATCAATGAGACTAACAAGCCATGTGGAAGACACTCCACTACAAGAATAACTTTCAAATTTATATGCAATAACTTTGTAGTTTCTAGATAGTTATTTTCAAGCATTTTGTTAAAGATTATTTAAAAAGTTGTTGAAAGGTGTTTCTAGTAAAGGTGTATTTGCCAAGGTAAATCTAAGCTAATGAGCACTCATTGAATAAGAAGACTCCGTTTGTGTCATAGTGTCTCAGATAGCATCATACCCAACACATCTTCCAATTAATTCTTAATAGAACAATCTTCTTACAAAATGATGAATGTCTTAAATAATGATGTTTGTCAAAATTCAAGAAGACTGCAGGAGTTGAAGAGTCTCCCAGTTTTGATTTTTGGGATAAAGGGATTTTTAAAAAAATATTTAATTATATCTCTAGGTATCATCCATGGCTTAATCATTAAGCAAAAGTAGCACATCCTTAAGGCACTAAGGGAATGGGGCAGAGAAAGTATTTTCCCCTATTATCATGCTTTTAACTTTTTCACTGCCACACTCAACTTCAGCTTTCAACACTTATTCATGCTTTGTCAGTTAAGCAATGGAAGGAACAACTGAGGAGCATCATAGTGAGGCTGTGCTTGGTGCATTAATTGGCCTTAATCTGGCCCTGGTACACCTACTCTGAAGAAGCTAGCTGCAAGATTTACTGAAACATTAGGGTATATTCAGTGTTGCCTGTACTAAATGAGTTTGGTGTTACTGGAATACATATGATCTTTTTCCACTGGTGAAATTAACTTTAAATCATGCAATGCCTTGAGTTTGCCAATAAGCAATAGTGAAAGTGGCTTTACAAAGATCACCTCCCATGGTGATGGGAAGAATCCTGTTTATCTCATTATAAAGAACATTACCCTTTCTTATGTATGCATTTGTTTGTGTTTCTTAGATTTTGATTTCTGTTAAAAGAAAGCTTATAGAGCTTCCACACACACACGCACCAAAAAAAACCATTTACAACACAGAAGAAAAAAAATACAAAAATGCAAGGAATTATTATTAGTAAGGAATTGCCAAAAATACAGGGGCGTGGGAAATGAAGAGAACTTCCAGGAAAGTCACTTTCCTAATAAAAATATTTTTATTCATTAATTAATTTTACAAAGGAAGGGATTACAACTGGAGGCCTTGAATATAATCACTACATGCCATTAGGCCACAGCAATGAATGTAGCTGTGGCATCCCATAGCATCCCACCAAAGTGAATATCATCAATCTGTAACAGGATCATCACAACATTACCTACAGAAGTTGAAGATCAGCCAGGCCTCTATGGAAGCAAGCAGTTCTTCAGATAACATGGTCTTGACCTGTTTAGGGCCAAAAGCAATAATCTAAAAATAATTGCCACCTCTTGCAGAGCTTTCAATGCAAGAAGTGACAAATATGCAGTAAGAAGTCCTGGTAAATAATAGTAGCAACACCAGCTGAACCATTTTCAGGCAAGCATTTTACAGTAATCCAATGTAATTAATCTGACTATTGAGGCAAACTGTTTCAGAATGACCCTCTGGATTACTCAGGAGGTTTAATGAGTGAAATAAATAAGTAAGATTTAAGATAGTCTTTTTGCTACTTGCAATAATCCCAAACCTCAATAATATCTCTCTTCCCCCCCCCAAAAAAAAAAAAAACCCTCTCAGTTTCTAGTTGTGGTAGCCACAAAACAGAATGTGGTACGTGCAGTTTCCAGCTGGCATTTTTTATAGCTCTGTTCTAGGCAAATGTTGTGCAGTCAGAAGATGAACGCAGAAATGAGTCATTTTTTTAAAAAAAACCACCAACTTTATTATATTTCAATGAGATACAGAATACAAAAAAGCAAAAAGGGAAACATTGGAGCAGGAGAGGATAAATAAAGGAAACAAGTTAAAAAGTGTCAAGAAAAAACAAAGGAGGGAAGGGCTTCAGACTTTCTTCAATTTAGGCTCAAAGGCAGAGATGAGTCATAATGCTGATTGCCTTTGGGTTAAACCCTGATTTGTACATTTGTTTATGTACAAATTCATCCATTAAAATTATTATTGTCAATTTCATCAAAGTGTACCAAAATTTATGGAGCTTCCTTCAGTTTTACTTAGTAAGGTTTCAGGGGGTATTTTGTGTTTTGAGTTTGAGAATTTTCCCCTTGGCAAATGTTTTAAAATGGGACAAATCTATAAATTCTCAGCCAGGGACCCTCTCTGAAATTCTGCAAAGCTGCAGGAGAGCAATTATATTTTTCTTTTGCCCTTCATTAACATATATTTTATATATCAATGCCTTGAGTCATGTTCTTGTCCATTATATTAACCTGTTTGGCATAACAGAGGTTTTGTTCCATAAAAGCAATTAAGATAATTAATTATAATCTCTATCCAAAACCAAAATAAACTTCAGGAACAAGGTAAGGACATATGTTCTATTGATCTCAACAGGAGAGTTAAGGGCATGTTCAGTAGTGCCTAAATTTCTTAAATTTTACTGGATTTCTGTGTCCTTCCACATTAGAACTATCATACCCAGGAATCTTTTTTTGGAATTTTTTGTGGAGTAAATCCCTGATATTAAAACTGATAGTTAACTAGAATCATAGTTATGAAAAGAATATAGACATGGTTTTAAATTTCTAGTGATTCTATACCAAACAAGCAAACAAACTATATCATAGGGAGTTGAGATTATAAGGCACTGCTAATTGCGTTTTTCTACTAGAATGTTCTTAAAAATCTCATGCCACAGGTATCTTTCATAGTAATTGATGCATCACGGGATTGCATAGATATTTTAATCATTACTTATGTGACTCTATTTTGATCTTCATTATTTCGAGACAATAGAACTATATTTTAATTCAGAATCTGTAAAGGGATAAATAATTTATCTGTTTTAATTGAATTTCCAGGATATGCATCATCCTGGAATATTTCTGCAATGAGAAATTATTTGAATAGATTTTCCTTCCTTCATTCCTTCCTTCCTTCCTTCCTTCCTTCCTTCCTTCCTTCCTTCCTTCCTCTATGGCTTCAGTTTCAGAATACAAGCTATTTTATTTTAGTGAAGAGTTTGAACATTGCTGTCACTATTGAAACAGCTGAAGCTTTAGTATAAAAAGATATACAGAAATATCTTCAAAAGAAAAAAATTACAACAGAATGCAGCTATTATACCCAAAGATAGATGCACACAAATGCTGGCCCATTGTTCATTTTAGCATAAGGCTATTGGGAGGACAAGATAAGATTAATTGAATCATTTGCAAGTTGACAATAGGATGACACAGCTAAACTAATTAGGCAAATACCAAACAGCAACTAGAAGATAATTAGCAAGAGTATTAATTTAGCAAAGGAGAGATCTCATTTAAACAAAGACATTGATACATCTCTAGCATATAGCTAGAGGTTTTAAATGAAAGATTCCTTACATTGTCGATGGACTTGATCCCAGATCTAATGGATACTGTAACACATCCAAAATGCATGTTCATCCAACCAACATTAAGCATCTTCAGATTCCACTGATTCAGTTAAAGGTGTTGAAACACATGTCCAATTCCTGTTAAATTAAATAGGATTTGACAGTGTTTAACTGGATGATATATACTGGTAGGGTTTTTTAGATAGAACTTTGCATGTGCTATGGAGGTATAAACCAAAATGTTTTTGCAAACCAGCTATATTCCATGCATATAATGCATTCATTAAAAACAGGGTGCCTGAAATACACAAAGAAAATTAAGACATAATAAACTAAAATGCAAGTTTGATTATTCTGTGTCCAACATTTAATATTTCAGTTTCATATGTAGAATGATGTTCAACAATTATTCCAGTAGTTGTCCTACAAATATTGTCATACTGATTTATAAAGTAGTCATTCTCAGGAAATCACCTGTAATTTTAATCTGATCTCAATAGTTAGTTCCACCACTACTTACTGTACATTCATACATATTGGCTAAGTTCACTAAATTAAAAAGTTACTGTTTATAGTTCAGTATGTTGTAGGTTCATGCCCATTCTTTTAGAATCTTGTTCAATCATCACATCATAACCAGATCCTACCATGTAATATAGCCAATGTATTATCACCTTGGATTATTCTATGTATTTGTGTTGATTTGCCTAGATTTCTATAAGAATGCTCAACTTTAAACCCAATTCAACTGTAACAGTTACTGAATTATTTTATTAGTGCATCGTATTTGAGGTTAACTTCTTAATGTGTGCTCTATTTGCAAATAACATTGCTTTCAAAAAGAACAAATGACAATATCACCGGGCACACTTTAATAATGAATTTCTCAAAGCCTTGCCTTTGTACCTTCAAGAGAAATACCGTATGAGTTAACTGCAGCAAACATAATATTAAATCTTGTGCCACCTTAAAGACTAACCAGTTTATAATTGCAAATGCTTTCATGGATCACAATGCACCATACCCAAAGATGTGTGTTCTGGTCCACAAAAGCTCACACTGGTAATTTGGTTAAAGGCTCATATTTTTCTTTGGGTTGGCCCTTTAAGGAATTATGAAGCGTGAATTAAATGCATAAATTATCTGTAATGAATATTTTCAAATATTACCAGCTACATTTAAATCCACTTTCAGCAGAGAAAATACAGATGGTAGGGTTTCTCCTTATTCTCAGTTGCTTCTCTCCTTTGATAATTTCCACCCATTGCTTCTTGTCCTACTCCCAGGTGCTTTGGAAAATAGCTTGACTCCCTCTTCTTTGTGGCAACCCCTGAGATATTGAAACACTGCTTTCATGTCACCTCTAGTCCTTCTTTTCATCAAACTAGACATACCCAGTTCCAGCAACCATTCTTTATATATTTTAGTCTCCAGTGCATTAATCATCTTTGTTGCTCTTTTCTGCACTCTTTCTAGAGTGTCAACATCTTCTTACATCATGGCGACCAAAACTGGATGCAATATTCCAAGGGTGTCTTACCAAGGAATTATACAGTGGTATTAACACTTCATGTGATCTTGATTCTATCCCTCTGTTTATGCAGCCTAGAATTGTGTTGGCTTTTTTGGCAGCTGCGGCACACTGTTGGCTCATATTTAAATGATTTTCCACTATGACCTCAAGATCCCTCTCACAGTTACTACTATTGAGCAAGGTACCACATATACTGTACCTATGCATTTTGTTTTTCTTGCCTAAATGTAGAACCTCACTTTTTTCACCACTGAATTTCATTTTGTTAGATAGCGCCCAATATTCAAGTCTGTCAAGATCCTTCTATATCTTAAGCCTGTCTTCTGGAGTGTTGGCTATTTCTGCTAGCTTGGTATTGTCTGCAAATTTGATGAGTTCCCCATCTATTCCCTCATCCAAATCATTGATGAAGATGTTGAAAAATACTGGGCCTAAAACAGAGCCTTGGAGTACCCCAGTGCATACTTACCTCCATGTAGATGCAGTTCCATTGATTACTACACATTGTAGTTGGTCAGCCAGTTATGGTGGTGATGCTGTCTAGCCCACATTTTTCTATTTTATCAAGTAGTAGGTTATGGTCTACTTTATCAAATGCCTTACTGAAGTCCAAGTAAATTTTATCAAATCGAATCAAATTTTATTCATCACATGCACAGTCATAAATGGTACAAAATTCAGTGAAATGTGTATGTGACTGCTCGCAACTGTAGGTAGTAGGGCAAGAGAATAGTATAAACAGGGTGGGAGAATAAGTTAGGGAGTGATTGAGAGAGGTAGATTATAGGAATACTTTATAGTCCTGGGTTGTTATGGTTTGGTTTAGGGTCCATATTGCCTGTGAGAAGTAACTCCTCCTTAGTCTCTCTGTGTTGGCTTTCAGGGAGCGGAGGCACTTTCCTGACCACATCATGGTGAACAGTCTGTTGTTTGGGTGGCTGGGGTCCTTCATTATTTTCCTGGCTATAGTTTGGCATTGTCTGTTGTAGATGGAGTGCAGTTCAGGAAGCTTGGTGCGGATGATGCACTCTGCTATGCGCACCACCCTCTGTAGAGCTTGCCTGTCCTGCATGGTGCTATTTCCGAACCATGTAGTGATGTTGCCCATCAGGATGCTTTCTACTGTGCATGAGTAGAAGTTTCTGAGCACTTTTGGGGCAGTCTGAAGTCTCTCAATCATCTAAGATGGTATAGGCATTTCCGGGCCTCTCTCACCACGGTGTTAATGTGTTAGGTCCACGTTAGGTTCTGCAAGATGTGGACACCTAGGTATTTCAAGCAGTCCACTCTCTCCACTGGGCTTTTGTTGATGACGGGGTATGGTATGTCCTTTTCTTCTTTGTGCTATAGTCCATTATCAACTCCTTTGTCTTTCTGGCATTGAGGAGCAGGTTGTTTTTTTGACACCAGCTCTCCATGTTCCTAATCTCATCTAGATAGGCCGTCTTGTTGTTGTCAGAGATCAGACCTACCACAACGGTGTCATCAGCAAATTTGATTATTGTGGTAGAGTCTGTAGTGGCCATGCAGTTGTACATATATATGGAGTATAGCAGGGGGCTCAGAACACAGCCCTGGGGGGCTCCAGTGTTGAAGGTGAGTGAGGTTAAGACATGCCCACCCATCCTTACAACCTGTGGTCTCCCAGTTAGAAAGTTGGAGAGTTGGAGCACCATTCAACAGCATTCCTCTGGTCCACTAATTTTCTCACTTTGTCAAAGAATGCAATAAGATTAGTCTGGCATGATCTGTTTTTGACAAATCCATGTTGGCTTTTGGTTATTACTTTGTTTGCTCCTAGGTGTTCACTGATTCGTTGCTTGATTATCTTTTCCAGAATCTTATCTGGTATTGAAATCAGTCTGACAGGTCTGTAGTTTCCTGGATCTATTTTTTTTTTCCTTTTTTGGAGGTAGGAACTACATCAGCTCTTTTCCTGTCCTCTGGCAGTTTCCTCGTGCTCCAGGATCTTTGAAAGATATAGTTCAGTGGTTTGGAGATCTTGTCCGCCAGTTCCTTCAGAACCTTGGGGTGTAATCCATCTGGTTCTGGAGATTTGAACTTGTCTAGGATAGACAGGTGCTCACTTACCATTTTCTTCCCTATTTTAATTTGTGTTCCTAATCTGTTTTTTTGTGGTGCTGTTTTTGATAGGTTGCACTTTGTGTATAGACAGATGCAAAAAATGAGTTAAGTAGTTTTGCTTTCTCTCTGTTGCTTGGTACCTTCTTGCCACTTTCTCCCAACAATGGACCAATTGTTTCCTTGATTTTTTTTCTTGTTTTTAACATGTTGGAAGAACCTTTTTTGTTATTTTTTACTTTTGACGCAAGCCTTTAATGTTCCATAGATAGTGGTAACATGATAAATCAGCATAATCTTTTAACTGTTATTGATTCAGGGCCATTATGCTTTCAGGGGGAAAGAACATATGGTCTTGAATCTATACACTGACACTGAGCAGCATAGTTCACTCATTGCACTAAACTCTGATTTCATTAACCTAATTTATTGCAGAACCCAGAATTGGCTCTTTAAATATCTAGTGAAACCATAAAATATAGTGAGAAATGTAAGCAGATGCAAAAAGACAAAGTACTTCCAAGAAAGCTCTTATGCTCATTCTGCACTTTGGAGCATCTTTAAAGAAGTCTCTCCCCAACCCCCAGACCCACATTGTAGTCATATGGTTCTAGGAAAAGTCTAGGTGAGAATTATAATCATGTGACTGCAGAGATTCTGAGCATAGCCAGAATTTCAAGGAGCAGTCCAAAGAACCACTTGTTTAACACCATCATAACTTTGAACTACTTTGGACACAACATGACAGCCCACCACTGAACATCGATGGCTCCTCTGTGGAGATTGTATGCCTTGGTGTTCACCTGGTGGAGAATCTCACCTGGTCCCTCAACACTGGTTCAATAACAAGGAAAGCCCAGCAGCATCTTTACTTTCTGCGGGAACTGAGGAAGGCACAGCTTCCACCACACATCCTGACAACCTTCTACAGAGGGACCATCAAGAGCATCCTGAGCAGCTGCATCACCACCTGGTTTGGGAATTGCACAGTTTTGGATCGAAAGACCCTACAGCAAATAGTGAGGATGGCGGAGAAGATCATCGGGGTTGCTCTTCCTTCTGTCATAGACATTTACACCACACGCTGCATCCATAAAGCCAGAAATATTGTGGCTGACCACACACACCCCTCATACACACTCTTCACTCTCCTGCCATCTGGAAAGAGCAACAGAAGCATTTGAGCTTGCACATCCAGACTGTGTAACAGTTTCTTTCCACAAGCCATGAGACTCCTCAACACAAAGAAACTGGAACCATAAATACTTGTGTATTTAGTTTTTTGCTAAGTGTTTAGTTTTAGAGCTATGTGTAGTTCTGTGTCCTGCTTTTTTTCCCCTTTTTTTATCTATGTTGTCTGATGTAGCACCTTGGTCCTGAGGAAACATTTCATTTCACTGTGTACTGTACTGTATATTATTGAAATGATAATAAAGCCTACTTGACTTGACTATAATGGTCCTTGGCCATTACCTGAGGACTACCTGTATCTCAATTTGCAGTTAAAAGAAATCAGAGAAGCTGCCATGTACCAACATAGTAATAATTGTACGCGTGTGCATGCAAGATGGATAGCTAGATGGTTAGATAATATTGATATTGGCAAACAACGAGTGCACTGCACAGGTCTTCTTAATAGTGGAAGAAGCTTAAAATAGGGCAATGAGAGAGCACTGTGTTTTTATGAACACACCATATTTTATCCACACCGTCTAGATGAACATATTTTATTGATTGAATCTTTCAAAATGTGTATATTCTCCTTCGTATAATTACTGAATACATAAAGGGTTTGTTTAAACATACCATCTATTATACAAGATTGCAAACTAAGATGTAATTGATTGTTATGTGATTGATTTATTTAAATGAACACATGCTACCCAATTCTATCCTTATTTGCTCAGAAATAAATCTTACTGAATTCAATGGAATAGGTTTCAGTGTGGAGACCTACTTCTTTAAATACCATCTCTTTAGGCTCTTTTCCCATTTTCTCCAGGCTTCAGTGACTGCAGTGCTGTTTTACATAATCCATCTGACAAGCCCCAATTTCGATTTAATGCCTAAAATATTTAAGTAGCCAAACCACAGGATGTTTATTGCAATGTTAATGCTACACAGGTTTTTATTTTATTTTAGTTGCTTGTTTTTCTTACCTTCCTTTTGGTCCACTTTTGCATCTATTTGAGATTTTTGTATAAAGTCTATATGAAAGCATAATGAATATTGTGAATATTTGAATGCAAGTTAGCATTCTACTGTATAATTGTGTCTCAAATCTTTCTCTCTTTTTTTGGCTAATCATACAAATGATTATGCACTTATTCCCTCAATACATCTATCTTTAAAGCTTTGGAAAGAAAACTTGTATTGCAAAATGTTAAAAAAGAACTTTGTTTCACTATAGTTGTGAAATAAAAATTTGGTAATTTCCAAAATTTTAATATGCCACATCTTTAAATATTTTTAAGTTGAAGTATATGATTTTGTCTTCAATAAAAGGAAACCTTCCAGTTTTATAATTCTGTGTTTCTACACATACCCTTAAAAAAAAGTTGGTTCTTTCTTGATTTTAATAGCAAAACAAGTCTAGCACATCTCCTATTATTGTCCCAGTAGACTAAACTTGTAATATTTTAAGTGTAAAAAGGTCCATATTCCAGATTATAAAATATTCCACAGGATCCTTAATATAATTTCCATCATGCAAAACAATTGTTTCTAAATGATATCCAATATTTAATTCAAATAATCTTTGCAGTGGACTTTTTTTTATCCCTCCAAATATAGCCAATACTTTCCTCTACACCACAGATAATAGAATCCTAGAATAATTCTTTTAATTGTGAATACATCATTCCAATATAGTTATGCAGGAGGAATTTGAGCCTGAATAAGTTGAGAAGGTCCATGGTCCTATAAGTCTGACCATCTGTGTTCTAGATCCATGCTAATGCCTTCTAGTGGATTTTTATGGTGGTAAATGGCTCTTAGAAAAAGGAGGTGATTCTACCCCTCCTAATAAATCAATGGATCAAATAGAACTGGACAGTTTTCATCTAGTGTCCATCTGAAGGTAAGAAAAAGCAATCAAATTGTGATTTCAAAGTATTATAGAAATAAGATATAATCTGGACACTTGAGTTTTAGGCTGGGGAGTAGTATCAAGATGGCATTAGTTATGTCTTCTGGTGGCCTATTAGAATCTGGATGGTAGGGGTACATTCCTCCTGACCCTCTTTGATCTTTCAGTGGCCTTCACAACTAACTGTCACGATATGTTTCTGGACCAGCTCAGGTGATTTGACTTTTCTTTTGACTTCTCAGTGGTTTTGGTGGGAGAAAAATGTTTGCTTATTTTTATAGGTGTTTATATTGTTTATCTTTATTGGTGTACACTGCGCAGAGTCATAAATTGTGAGGGGACAGCTTTATAAATTTCAAAAACAAACAAACATGTTAAAATTATTATTTTCAGCTTGCAGATCATATCACCATTGATTATGAAGCCCATTATGTTATTCAATCAGGATGTACGACATGTTTTGTTTCATATTTCTGATTTACATTATATAACACTTCATACAGAATGCAAGTATGTGATCGGGATTTGATTTGTTCAAATTGTTCAGAAACTGAAGAATTGGCTTTAGATTCTGCTTGTGGGCTTCTTGAAGGTAACTGTTTGGGAACTGAAAGAAAGAATGCTAAAGAAAAAATACTTTGATCAGATTCAGTATTGCTTTTGTTGTACCAAAAGTCAATAATATAAATGGGATAGACAGAATAAAAGCCTTTCCCATCAAAGGTCACATAAAGAAGTCAAAACTATTCCTATAGAATAATCAACTTAATAAACAACAGGCAAGCATAAAGTCTATTTTCCCACAAGTCCATACTCTGGTAAGTATGTCAATTGCTTTATAAAAAAATCTTGACTGAGTGATGCTTATGAATGAGAAATGCATAGTTATCTAAAACAAAAAACAGCTTTTATTGTCCAGGTGTCTGTGCATAAATGTGTGCACCTGCTTTTTTGATATGTGTCACTTGAGATCATAGAACAAACTGACATCGGTATCAAAGCAGAAATTATGTTCCTCTTCTCCAAGGGGGGGGGGGGATCTGTTCTATCTTTTATCTATTTGTGTTTTAAGAATACTTTAAATAGAATGAAAATGTTTGTATGTCAGATAGAGAGAGAGAGAAAAATAAAGCAATCAATCAATCATCATCAAATGTCTTTTATACTATGCACAAGCAATAGATCTCCTGTTAGTTTCCAAATCAGTTATAGAATTCAAAATATAAATATCCACAAGAACTAATAAAGTTCCTTGAACAAAGTTAATATGAGGCATGACTTCTGTTCAACCAAATACCCTATGGTATTTAACAATTACAGATATTTATTGTCCCTTGGCCTGAAACATCCTTCTTTGAAGAACTAATTAGCTGTGATCTCTGAAAAATTTGATGCCAGATCTAGCCTTTCAATGCTTACTTTTCATTAAGAACATATATGCACTCTTGAGAATAGTTCCCTTCACTACTTAAATTTTTCTGTACTCTTAAGGAAGGCAGTGAATAGGCTGAAGATATTCTGGAATGAAATTGTCCCAAAGTTGCTTTTTCAAAAGGCAAATGGAGTTTGGATTTTTTTTTTTCCTTGAAGACATTTCACTTCTCATCCAAGAAGCTTATTCAGTTCTGACTGAAGAAGTTTCTTGGATGAGAAGTGAAACATCTTTAAGGAAAAAACGAAGTCCAGCTGCCTTTTGAAAAAGCACCTTTGGGAAAACCATGACCTGGATGACTGAGAAAATCCATAGACACTTCAATGAAGTTGTTTAATAAACTATTTCCACAACTGATTATAACTAATATAATCTTTTTTAATATCAAAATCTTTCACTTATCTTTTAAAGAGATCAAAATAAATGTAATGGCAGTGTGTTTTCATTGACCATAGATATTTATTCCACTTTTCTAAATCTTAATTCTTGTAAGAATATGGATCGTGTTTATATATTAGGTGAGCAGTTCACAATTTTCCACCATAGCCTAAATGTATTAATACCTTTTTGAATGTTAAATACAACATTTTGATGTATTCTATGCAGTAAATGTAATACTTTGCCCTATAAAACTTTGCAGTTAACTTCAACAATGAATCACCTGTGTCTTCAGTGTTCCCTCTATTTCTAGAATAATTATACAAGATATAAATAAAGAGTACTTAAAGCATAATCCTATGCTTATCTTCTCAGCTGGAAATCTTGTTTTGTTCAGTGAGGTTCAGTCTGTAATAAATATGCTAAAGCTTGTACCCCTCATTGCCATTTTTACAATACAAGATTCAGTAACTCCATGCTGCTGTTACAGAAAATATCATTTATAAAATTGATATTCTGCAGAACATCTGCAGAAAATTTGTGAATAAAGACGAGCATTTGGGAACATCTTAGAATGTAAAAAAAAAAAGAACATTCTGATTACCAAGTAGTTTACTTTAAAAAGATTACTTTGAAACTTTGAAATTTAAAAACTATTTTATTAATTGCTTAGAATTATATCCTGCTATTTTAAGATAGTATATCTAAGATGTTCTTGAGAATCTCTCAGAAGTTAAAGATGGCATCTTTTGTCATACTTTATCATTCCCACAACAAACTGTGAGATAGGCTGGACCATAGTCACCCATATAATGGTGATATATCTCTCAGCCCATATAAGGCTTGGATATGATATATATCATCATGTAAAATTGAATTGGGACCCTGTTCCATATTGATTTGGTATCATTTATGATGCCCACCCACAGATTTGCTGTCTTTTAACATTGGGTTAAACCAAGGGTGTCAAAATCAAGGCCTGGGGGGGGGACGTATCCAGCCAATGGGTGCTTAGATCTGGCCCAAGGAACAGCAAAGGACCAGCCCATGGTGCTTCTGGCAGTGAAAATGGGCTCCCGAGCTCCATTCTCAGCTGCAATGGCCTCCTGCAACTCTCTGCCAGAGAAAAAGGAGCTTGGGAGGGCAAGTGGCATCGCTGGTCACGGACCCCAGCCCACAGAGGTCAAACACAACCTTGATGCAGCCCTCAATGAAAATGAAATCAACGAAATCAAATTTGACACCTTTGGGTTAATGGAACTTGTATGGAAATAAACTTAAGTATATAATTTATACTCGAGCACACACAAACAGGACAAGAGAAAAAGATCACAAACTTCTAATCAAGAACTTGTTGAATAATGTTGAAATCTATAAAGTCCCATCCTTTGATCTGCAGCTGTAGAGATCTTGTTTCCTCTTGTTTTTTTCTGCTAGAAAAAAACACTTGGCATTAAGGATTGTCTAAGGACTGCAGAAATGAATCCTTTTAGAATAATCCATTTATGAAGACAATACAAGAGCTAAGTCAAATTGATTGTGTGTGCATATCTACCTAAATTTTTATTTTATTGAAGATTTTTAGTTTATTGGTCTTAGTGAACAATTTTTCTGTCCCACAAGAAAGCAGGAGAAACAGAGATCTGGAAAAGAGCTTTATACTAAAAATGTATCCCTAAAGGAGTGCAGAGGGATCTTAGCCAAACCGTTTCTAGATTTACATCACTGAGGGGAGTTGCTTTATTCTGCTAATCTGAGCAACTTTTTTACTTCCTGGAAAATAATAGCCCAATTTTGAAATATTTCCAATCCCAAAAATAAATCAGCTAATTGTAATACCAACATTCTTTCTTCTTAGAATATTGGTATCTATTTATGTTTCATAACATCATTTTAATATTGTTCAGTCAGCCAGCTGTAAGTTAATCAAGGGATCAAAACCTCTTTAAGATTTTCTTATTGCCAAAGAATCAGAATTTATTTCTCTTTCTTTACTCTATCCTAAGCATAGTTTCCATAATCCCTTTTTTTAATAAAAAAAAAAACCCCACCTATGGTTATATTTCTTTTTTTATATAATATATCTCTTTTTTTAACTTGGGCATTCAACAAAAATGACATTTATACTCTACAAAGATATTATTGTCATTTGCACTTCTATAACTGTCTGGTTTGCCACTACAACCAAACAAGGCAGACGCAGACTTCAGTGGGTAGTTAGAATTGCAGAAAAAAACAGTTGCTACCAGCCTGCCTTCCATTGAGAACTTGTATACTACAAGAGCCAAAAAGAGGTGTGTGAACATATCTACAGACCCGTCACATCCTGGACATAAACTGTTTCAACTTCTTCCCTCAAGATGACGCTATAGGGCATTGATATAACTGATACAAAGACAGTCCCCTCACCCCCATGCTATCATTCTGCTAAGCAACTAATTCCCACAAAACTGTCAAACTACCTAGAATATAGATGGAAAGGACCTTAGAGATCATTTAGTCCAGCCCCCTGCTCAAGCAGGAGAACCTATATCTACTGTAGTAGGACTGTATTATTATCCTTCTCATCTTTCCTATTACCTATTTCCTTATCCTCTTATGACTATAACTGTGCTGCTTGTATCTTACAATTTACATTAATTGTTTTAGTTAGTATCCTAGTATGATTTGTGTTGATTGCTTATTTAGTATCTATCACTAAGTTTTGTATCTTATGATTTCTAATGAATGTATCTTATGATGATTATGATCATGATTTATTACTTGTTGCTTGTGTGTACACTGAGAGCTTAAGCACCAGAGACAAATTCCTTGTGTCCAATCACATTTGGCCAATAAGAATTCTATTCTATTCTATTCTATTCTATTCGATTCTATTCTATTCTATTTTTATCCAGTTTTATTTTATTATATATGTTCTTAATTATTTTAAATCCCATTACAGTTATTGTTTTTCTGTTTTGTATATATACAAATGTAAGCATTCAACTATTCAGTATTTCATGTACTTTATATGCATTGCGGACCTGTGGACCTTCCGGCGCGCATTAAAAACCCATTTATTCCAACAAGCCGGTCTGGCCTAATACTTAG
>JAEANM010003898.1:0-21620 GCA_017656035.1 Myanophis thanlyinensis
GCAGTCACATAAGCATTTCACTACATGTCATATATGTGTCATGTATGTGACAAATAAAACTTGAACTTGAACTTGAATTGACAATGTATTCCATCCTGTTCATTGATACAGGTTACAGTACCCTCGAAGATTCATATCCCATTTACAACACACACAAAAATGATAGTACCAAGACGTCTGACTACACTGAGATTTATATGGACATTGTTTTGGATGGATATTCAAACTTATGGAAACTGCAATGGCATATGTATAATGGTGAGATTGTTGATGCTTTTGCCCTTTTATGATTCTGATCAATAAAAATCTTGGATTTTATTGTCTAATGTAAATATTCTGGTTCAAACAGTAAAGAATAGGACTGTACCAAGCTTTCAAAAATCACTTACTTCACAAAATACCTTTGCATGAATGAAGCAACTTTCCCTGTTCATTAAACAAAGCACATCTTTTGCAAGAACTGCACAGATACTTTAAAATCTGTACCTCCACCAATAACTTTCACTGGAACTGCCCTGCCTGTATATATGTATGCACATGGAAACAACTGGAGACAACTTTCACAGCAGCTACATGAGAAACACGTCTTCCAAAGGCCTTCCAACTACAAACTACAGAGCTTCTCTCTTTTACTTTTTAAATGTATGTAATTTTAAATCAATTTTATTTTATGGTTTTATGATTTCCACCCAGGATAGCTAAGAAAGTCCGAAGAAGCCTCTGAGAATCCTGATTAAAACTCTTAAGTACCTTGTATTTCCTAAGATAGTTTGAAAAGTATAAAGAAATTTTAGGTAGGTAGGTAAGGCCGTATAAGTTTCCATAGATATAAACATAAATATATAATTATAATAATTAAGTCCTGAAGACCACTTCAAGATTTAAACTATAACCCAGAATATACCTGCACAAGCAGTTATGGGCTCACCATGGTATGCACGTGAGACATCTCTGTTCATTATCTATGGAATACTATTTCTTAATTGTCTCTACTTGTCCTACAAGAACTGACAGGGAGAGGATCATCCAAGACCATTCCACAATTAAGCTGCCATTGTTCAGGATCCTGAAGATTGCCTTCTGTGGCACCACTTCTGGTCTCTGAAATAATACATTTTCCCACTTGGCTGCATCCCTATTCCACTTACATTATTTTTTTCACGTTTGCATTCCAATTGTTTGCTTTTATTGATTTATTTAATGTAAGTTGGCGTGAGTCTTTCCAATTTGGCAGCCGTATATATACAATAAATAAATAAATAACTCATTATGTGCTTTGGATTTGATTTAAGAGCAGCTATTACAGTCAGGGTTTAAAAAAAAACAAAACACCAAACAACACCACCATTTCTTTCTCTAGATTCACAGCTTACCAGTTCTTGGCATGGGCACTCAGTAATTGCCTATTAGGATTCTAGTGCCTTGAGAGTCTCTATCATATATTATTGTGAGTGATTGCTCCGTCTCAGTGTTAGAATTGCCTGATTTACAAATAAGAGTTCAGGAAGAAATAAAACTAAAACATAAAGTTATCTTAACTGAGGTGTTTTCAAACGCAACCCTCCCAGAAATTGGAATAGCCCTTTCATTAAAATTAAAATATAAGGCCTAGATTTTGTGATGAGGTTTGTGCTGAAAGTTATTAAAACCTTTAATGAAGTAGCTATAGTTTCTACATTCCCTTTTTATTCTGCCTGGAGAAAAGGAAAAGGCCTGTCAGAAGCTACTTATGCAGAGAGCAAGGCAGCTTCTTTGAAAAACAAGCTTGCCTTGGGACATGAAATGGGAGAAGGTGAATTCAGACCATCCAGATTCTACTGAGCTGTCTGCCCTTCATTCTGGTATTCATCTTCAAGGGCCCTTGGTTTGGTCATTCCGGCATCCATTGACCGGGTGTCAGAGAAATGCCAACATGCTATCCACAGGCAGTGCTCTTTTAAGCAGAATCTGGATGGGATTCTATCCACTATTTCCTATGTTATTTTTAACGTCATCATAGCAAAAACACCCTAAGTCCCTGAAGGCCTGCCACCCTTAGCTAAAAGTCACAGGAAATGAAACATCTGCAGTTCAAGATTATATCCACTGTCAGTCTCCTCCACTTCCCATCCAGACTCAGGCAGGCTTATGTCACTTCTGGGGCATCAGAGGGATTGATATGGGGGAACCACAGCCTGACATGACAAGATCCATATATGGATTGTTTGTTGTAACATTCTCATAAACTAAAAGATTCGCCTAGGAGTGTCTGCGATTCTTTCTGTGTTACAATTCATCTTCCTAATGGCTGTGGATCAGGGCACATATATGTCGATGGTTCAGAAACGTCAAATGTCTCATACTTATGGATCACAATACAACAAACAAGCACGTGGGAAACGCAATTGTAAAGAACCAAGGAAAAAAGGTACGCAAACCTGACCGTTCCTGGAACTTCAAGTAAATGAGGAACAGATTCTCTCTGAGAGATACCAATCTCATCAATTATCCTCTGACTTTACTTTCAGAAGATGTCTGGTGGGACCTTCAGAAATGTTTCATATCTAAGATTTAATTTTTTGGGGGACAAAAAAAGACCTGTTCATCTGAATAGTGAGGAATATAGGAGTCCTCGCTTAACTACTAGTCACTTAGCGACTGTTCGAAGTTATGACTGAGCCCCCACAAAGCTACTTACAACCCAGTTCCAGAGTTCCAAAGACTGCGTAGACACCCTGTTCATGACCACATTTTGGGCTCTGGGCATACCAGCTCACCTCTAAGGCAAGTAGCAGCATTCTGCAGTCAGGAGATCATGATTTACGACGTCTTGACCTGTTTCCAGTAAAAAACACCCACATGATACATTAACTTAGACGTTCACTTAATACAGGTAGTCCTCAACTTATGACCACAATCAAGCCCAAAATTGACGTTGATCAGTCAGAAATGTGTTACGTGAGGCTTTTGTCCCATTTTACAACTTTTCTTGCCATTTGTTAAGTGAATCACTGTGGTTATTAAGTGAATCTGGTTTCCCCATTGACTTTGCTGGTCAGAAAGTTGCAAAAGGGAATCACATGAACCTGGGACACTGCAACTCCCATAAATGTGAGTCAGGAGTCAAGCATCAGAATGTGTAAATCACGTGACCATGGGGATGCTGAAATGGTCATAAGTGTATAAAATGGTCATAACTCACTTTTTGCAGTGCCGTTCTAACTTTGAATGGTCGTTAAGTGAACTGTTGTAAGTCAAGGACTACCTGTAAGTGCTGAATGTGTTTAACAATTACCACAAAAAAAAAAAGTCACAAAATCAGATCCAGTCACAGGATCTGTTATCTATTATTCCATCTGTTATGATGGAAATCCCAGGCTCTAGTACAGTTGTAAGCCAAGGACTACCTATAATCATACTGCAGGAGTAGAAACTATGATGTAAATAGACTATGATTTCTAGACATGCCTTAGACATGAAAATCCATCTGGATGACTTTGGGCCAGTCATTCAACCCACCTCCCTGGATTATTGTAATGGAGAAAATAGGAAGAGGAAGGAGTATTAGATATGTTCGCCACCTTGACTTATTTATAACGTTAATAAAAGTGGAATAAAAAAGCTCTTATTTCAGCTAGTAACTACTGCTTTTCTAAGAAGTGCCTTAATTTCTGACACAGTAATGTATACATCCAAGAATCAATTATATAAAATATATTATGTAGCAGCACTATTCTTGTAATGATTGTGGCATCAATCAGATAGAAGATTTAGAAATAAATGTTCAAAACTGACCTATTTTGAAAACTGCTGAATTTACCATGTTGTTGAGATGAGATGAAAAGGCTGGTGTCGGTTTCTAATTTTTGATAGAGGGTTGCATTTTTCTGGATGTATGTACATTGTATGATTTCTATATGGAATTGATAGTATATCAAATTTGAGAAAAATAAGTTATAGAAGGTATAGAGAAGTAAGAAGACATAATTGGACCTGCAATGTTCAACACATCTTTTGAAGTTAGCAACAGTTAGCCTCAGCTTTGTTGAGATTTTATGAAGACTGTGAAAACAGACAGTATCTAATGTAAAACTAACCCATATATACAATTTCTAAAGTTCACATATTCCTTAGCATTTTTAAGGTTTCAAATTGTTAGCTAAGTTTTTGGTAGGGGTGACACAAGATACAAGAAAAGTGTAGTGCAACGTTAAATTGTTCTGCAAATATTACTGATGAATAAGTCCATTTTTTTCTTTTAACATCTGTTAAAAGAACAGGCAGGTGATTAATTAATTATGAATATTTTCAGATGTCATTCGTACATTAGACTAGACAGAAGTTCAAGTTCCAAGGCAGGCTGAAATAATTTAGAACAAACATTCTTAGGAAGTCCTTAGGGAGATGGGGCGGTATATAAATATGATAAATAAATAAATAAATAAATTCTTGTATTCAACCTGCCCTGATCCAGCCAACAGGGTTCCAAGAAACATAATTTGAAAAAATGTGAGCATCTTGCAAATCCCATGGATGCAGCAGCTGTGCTAAAACCAATCAACTAAGCTTTGTTGTTTTTATAAAATTCCATTATATGGAGGGAAGAGAGAAAGAGTAGTAGCTACAATGATAGACACATATTCCCCTAAATCAGGAATGACACTTGCAATTAGATCAAATTAGATCATAGATGGACCACCCTTTATTGCCCCAGTGATTGTGTTTTTGTTTCAAAGGCCATTGTATCCCAACAGTTCATTAAAAAGTTTCTGAATTTCATTAGCTAGCAGACCAGGCCTAGCAACTAATTTATTTTATGGGGGGAAAGAAACAAATTTACCCCTTACACTTTCTCTGCACCTCTTGACAATCAGCTGTTTCCACATTCAGGAAAAGGCAGCATCATTCTTCACCACTCTCTTATCTTTTGCCCAAAACTTTCTTATATTTATCTGAAATGTGGCAGTGGTATATCCTTCAGAAAGAGATTCTATAGCTGCAAATGTCAGCACGTTCTATCTCAAAATAACTATAGGTTTAAAAAAAAATCCAATGAATTTTAAAGAAGCTAGCTCACTAAATTAACCACTAGAACATTAGCTTGTTTGCAAATCTAATTCTTTTTGTTGAAAAGCAAAATTGTTAACAGCCATTTGGGATTTTCCCATGTATTCTTGTGGGAGGAGTGATCTGTTTTTTTGGAATCATCCTTCAAATCTGGTTATAAAGTTGGATTGAACTACCCACACACAAAGCTAGAGCAGATCAGGTTATTTCTGTAGCACTAGTTCAGGCTCCTTGAAGTGGATCAGGTGGCTTCTGCTTACTCCTACATATTATTCTCTGCATATTATATAAAGGCTGAAAAATTGGGGGAAAAAACATTAATTAGAGAATCAAATTGCCACACATACTCAGTGAAAATGGAACAATTCCCAGTAAGCAAGGTACCATTATATTTTTCTGTATATGCTAATGTGTGTATGTGTGTGTGTAAGTAAAGCATTTATAAGTTTTTTTGTGGAAAAGCAAGTTCAAAGACTCAGATAACTAAAGCTGGTGGAGAGATGAATATAGATTAAAATATTGTTGTTTAAGTGGAAGACAACACAAATTCCAAAGTGCACAACAGCATTATGCATTACGTTCTAGTGACAGAAATGAAAACACAGCTGGCATTTAAAATCATCTCAGCAGTGTAATGACTTTGGGCAGTACATGGGTAGAAAACTTGAATCACATTCCTCTTGCTTACAACCCCCTCTACCAAAGAAATATAGATGGCCAGAGATTTTGTTTTGCATTTCATGTCCTGTTCCAATTGGCCACAGAAACATGACCAACATCCACTAATTACTAATATCACACCTGCAGCTAGTACCCAAATGTGAAATAATAACTCAGACATGATGCATATTAACTAAATAACTAAAGCCAGAATGAACAATGTGTGGGCCCCAATGTGTTGAGCTCCAATGCCATAAGCTCTAGTTAGCAGATCTAATGTTGAAGAATGACAAGATAGAATATGGATGAGAGAACACACAAAAGTATATATCATCAAGTGAGTAAAAGAATTGAAATGGAAATGGGCTGGTCACATAGCAAGAAAAACTGATGGCAAGTGGACCAAGGCAGTCATAGAATGGATCCCACTCGATAAAAAGAGAAAGAGACTTAAAATAAGCTAGATCAATGACATCAGCAAATTTTGTAAGCCCAATTGGCAAAAGAAAGCTCAGGACTATATTGGTTGGAAACATGCGGAAGAGGCCTTCATCCTGCAGTGGATAGACAATGGCTATGATGATGATGATATGTTGACTATCTATTGTTGGTTTAAATAGAGTAAATAAGTACAGGCAAGTAGCAGATTAAACAACTCTACAGAGCATTACATTCCTCAACAACCATGGAGAATAATTACTAATGCCCAGTAAGTTTGCAAGTGTACCTTTACAAATAGGGCAACAAGATGACAAAGTTGATAGGCAAACCAAATGGTAAATGAATCTGGGATGGTAGAACTCTTATAGGTTCATATCTGAATGTCAACTGGAAATAATGTGTGATGTAAGACATCCAGAAAAATTCCTGACAATGCAAGAGGTGTGTAATGAGGGATATCAGTGCACATCTATTATAAAATGATCTGTAATTTGCCTTAGAGCAGATGCATCTATTGTAAACTGAAACAGACTGATCTTATGGGAGCAGAAGATTTGGTTCTGAGAGAAATTTCAGAAACAGAAGCTAGTGCAAGTAAGAGCTGTAATAGGAATTGTAACCGAAGAATAAGGAAATAATCTAGATACTGACTTGAAAGACAGCAAGAAATTAAAAGCTGACACATTTCAGGAAAACACTTGAAGTATGAAAACTCTATGAGCATGTGTTTATTCCACATCAGTACCAAACCTGAAATCTGGGTCATATCCTATTTGTTAAGTGATGCAGGAATATGATTAAATACAAGTATGTACCAACGGTAATCCAACATTTATTACTTGTGCATCAAAATGCCAAATGTATCATATATAGGTAGTCCTCACTTAACCATTGTCTTATTTAATGACCCTTACAACTTGAAGTTGTAGAATAAATGAAGTTACAATAGTGCTGAAAAAGTAACTTTGCAATCAGTCCTCACATTTATGTCCTCCACAGTGCCCCGGGGTCACTGATTGAGATTCAAGTACTTTGTGACCAGTGGCATTTATAACTAACACAGCATTCCGTAATCATGTGATTACTATTTGCATACTTCACAGCTAGGTTCCGACAGAGTCAGTGAAATCACAAGTCATGGTCATATGATATTTCACTTAATGATTGTGAGGTGAATTGCTTAATGGGAAAGTGAGGTCACAAGTCCATTGCAATCATATTTTTTCACTTAACTGTGTTGCATAGCAATAAGTTGCTGGTCCTAACTGTAGATATTAAGCAAGGACTACCTACATGTACTGATTTTCATCAGATTTGGTTTCATGTTGTCATCATTGTGTTACAGTGGCAGTATTCAGCCTGGATGCACTGGTTCTAGTGAACTGGTAGTGGCAACAAGCATTTGTTCACATCCACCTGCATCTTCCCTATCCTGTCTCATATTCCCTTCTTTTTTTTTTCTTTGTAGCTCAGCTGAATCACATGGAATAGCTGTTTCACAGCCTTCCTACTCACCCAGGCTGCCTCTGATAATTTCAATATTTGTAGTTTAAAAGCCGCGTGGCAAAGCGTGCAAACACCAAACTGGTAATAAAACCGGTTGCATCCCACCACTGTTTAGTTACCAATGTTATGATATAGTTGTCCTATATAGATTTGTACCATATCATTGTGTAAAGATATGAATGACCATCTGTAATTCTATTGAAAGCTGGCCATAGAGGCAAAATAAGTTGTTCTGCTTATGCAGTATCTGAAAGAATATCAGAACAAAAACTTTTAAGTCTAAACAAAAGATGGTTCTCAAGCAAGAGACAATTCTCTCAGGTGGGAGAAAGAGAAGTGCAATGAACCTCTTCACAATTCTTTCTGTGACTTAATTGGCATCGCTGATGGGATCCAAGTCTAGGCACTAGAACAAATTAAAGATGAGAATGTTCAAGTTTAAGAGAACAAATTCCAAGGATTCTGTGCAAGATTTGATGGCAGAACAAACCTTACTAACCCCCAACCCCCAATGCTTTGACTGATAAAGAGGACAGATACTTTACAATGAGAGAAAGGTGATGCATAACTTTCCAATCTAGACAATCTTTCTGCCTAGAAAGGTTGAGAGATCTGAGTGGTGAGAAGGTGAGACAAAATCATAGTCTCCCCCCCCCCCGACTTTGTGTTTTAACAGATTTAGGATCCATATAATTTTAAAGATAGTAAGATCCAGATAGTAAGATCCATCACAACAGACATCCAGACTTACAGTCATAGTCCAGAAGGTGTTTAGACATGGGTGAACAGTCTGTTCCTGTTCAAAATGCAAGATGAGATTCAAAAGTGCACCTTGATAAATATAATAAAACATACTATGATGGTTTTCAAAGTAATCATAACAAATACTCAAGTCTGGCTGCCTCAAATAGATGTCCCTAAGGACCAGTAATGAAGTATTCAAAGCAAAGTCCTAAATATTTCACATTGTCCTATATGCTCTTAGCTACTTTGTTATCTCCATGTGTGATGCAAAGAACTGTTCAATTGCTGGCATTGAAATGAGAAGCATTGTGTCATTTTTATCCTTCAGAGCTAGGCTGAAGGATATTTCAAAATATATAATAAATAGTTGAGACAATTTAGCAAACGCTAGAGAAAAACTGTACCATCATTTGTTAAAACAATATGAAAATATTTACTCTTAGCCACATGAATAAGTCAGGTACATAATTGTGCTTCTGCTACTAAAATTAGCAATTTAAATTGTGTTATCTTTGTGATAGATCAGTTCAAGCAATTACAATGTCATTGTACCATGTACTTACTATACCTTAGTTCTCTGTGTTATTTCCTCAATAAAAATAATCTTAAAAATCTTAGTTCTTAATTCCAAAACTTTGCTACTTTTTCTCTATACTGTATATTCAAAGCTCCAACCAATGCATTGCTCAACATTTGTATCATTTTATGTTTTGTATGTAAAAAAGTGACAAAGTGAAATGTTAGAAAATGTGTGTACAGACTAATATCAGTAGTTCTTAATCTTACATTTCAAAAAGTCACCCAGAACTGTCAGCGGACAATGATACCGTTCAATGTTGAACATGCTGCGTCTTTATGACACACAATAATACTTTTCTTAGAAACTGTGAATTAGGCATCTCACAAAATCTGCCAGCAATATTGGTCTTATCACTATACAGTCATGTCTCCAACAACAATAAGAGGCCTTTATTTAAGAATCCTTCAGACTGAGCTAACATTATTTCCCCTAGAGTTATATAAGAATCATTATAGTATCTATATATGCCCTTAGAATATTTTTGTATACATGATATCCATTATTAATTTAGAATTGATTTTACTCCCTCTCAAATCAGTGAAAATATCAGCTCACCTAAAATCAGCTATTTAATCCAAAGCCACTGATTTCCCCTTGTGGCAAGCAGTTTATTTACTATACCCTCAATTCTGAAAATTCAGCTTATAGTTGCAAAAAGATTACCTGGTCCCAGATATTAAGCTTAGCCTAATATAAGTGACCAGCATGTTTGGAGAAGAATGTATTTCCATCAGCCCCAATTTTTCCTCCCAGCTCGATCATCCCAAGACATAACTAGCCTGCACAGAACTGAAAGATCTAAAAGGTATGGAAATCTCATCTTCTCAGTCGTAAGAACATATGGATCCTGACCATACATGATTTTATTCTTCTTAAAATAAGGAAGAAATACATTCATATGAGAAAAGTAGGGTCCATGACTTCATGGGAACTATGAGCATTCTTTTGGCAGCTCCCAGAGTGGGCTTTAAGAGATTTGACAGGACACAATAGATTCTTTAGGATTTGTAAAGTCACCAGTTAGCAATATCAGAACTGTCCTTACAATCTTAATTTTTGAAACTTATTTTAACATATCTACTTCAATCAAGCCATCAGAACTTGTGCTTTTTAAGTATGGCCCTTGATATGCTGTACAAGTCTGAGGGATTCTTGCTGGCAAAAGTTGAATACCCTGTGATATACCATGCATTCCCCTAGTAACTGGTAAATGGCTTTTAGTATTTAAATAGATTTACCAAAGTTGATGAAATGTAGGTTAAATGTCTCTGAAAGATATAATCTTTTGTCATCTTCTGTACTCTAATAATAATTTTAAAAATCCACGCTTCCAAACGTCTATTTTTTTCCCAAAACACGATTGTTATTCATTTCTTTAGATTGTTGATCTCCACTCAAGTGATTTATTTCAGTGTTTAAAAACATATTTTAAAAGTGAAAAGAACATCTAAGAATAGAAATGATAAGAGGGAGTTTAAACAGGGCTGATAAGGCTTCATGTGATTTTGATGAGATACTTTGTAATGCCACTGTGCTCCTGGCATTACAAAAAAAATATGGGAAAGAGGAACACGCATATATTTCCAGATTCATCAAGAATGCCATTTACCTACTGAGACGTGCTGACCTTAGCAAAAGCATTAATGAAACAAAAAATGGGTACTTAAGTCCTATAAGACGATATTCTCAATTCTTCCTAATACTTACTGGAGTTAATGCAGTAATATTTCATAGTATTCAGTGATATTTCATAGTATTGCTGACAGAAGGTTTAAATATTATTATGTGGGATGTATGTGTGTCTCTCTGTGTGTATTTGTGTGTATGCATGTATGCCAATACTCATAAGGTACTGACTAAGAGCCAAGTGCATTTGAATTAAAATTCAGTTTTATCATAACCCTTCACATGCAAAGCTTAAGCCTGTCAGAAAAATGTGATTCAGTGTGTATACCAACTGATGAGTTGCCTTCATTGTGTATAATATAGTAGTGAGTAAATGAGAAAAATGAAATAAGAGAATATTTTCAACTTTTCCAGATTGGCTTATATGGAGGTGGGTGGTGTGGGGGGATAGATGTGATAAATTTGGGATTTTACTGAGTAGAACGCTGATACTGTATTCTATGCACTGGGTAAAATACACTTGCTTTTCATTTAATAAGCTGGTGTCAAGTCTTTCAGCATACACAATATTTAATTGATGACTTAAATGAAAGATAATCATGCAAAGGCAGCTGCTCCTCTCTGTCATGATTGCTTCTATTACATATTTTCAAAAAATTGCTCACTACAAATTAGCTTACTTACACTTGAGTGACACATACATCCCAAATCCTACATTTGAAAGTTCCATCTCAACAATTCCTGTCAGATGCAAGAGTACTTGTCATTCACAGAGGTAAAATGAAGGGCACCTGACTTTTCCCAGTTAAAATGTATTTCTGCCAGGAGACATTTCCACAGAGAGTGAATAGTTTTCTTTTGTTATTATACTTAAAGACCAAAAAAAAAAAAGTACCAAGAACCACCTTAATCATTCAAATGTAAACTTAGAATGCCTCAAGGAGCTTAAGATAGAAACACGGAGGACTTCCTAGTAGGTCTAACTACTGAACCAAACAAAAAAAAAATCTGGCAAGGGTCTCCTCTCCAGGACATAAAGGAGAAGATGAGATTGGCTTAGAAAAAGAGATTGACCCTTTTAGAAGGGCAAGGAGGAAATGTTCCACTTTCTGTAGCACTTAGAGTAAACAAAAACTAGCAGGACACAGATTGCAGGAGAAAATAAGGCACCGTAGGAAAGTGTGAAAGTTCCAGACAGAATTCAGAAATGGGGTGAAAGTCAATATGCAATTGTACAAGCATGCTTTTAGTCGGGTTAGTGGAGGAGGATGCAAAATTAATAGGAGTTAAAGAGGAGGAAAGAGAATCTTAAGTAGGGATTTAAACATATAGGGAAAGTGTTATAGCCTTGGGAAGAATGGATGGGACTTGTAGAAAACAGCCCAGAGAGTTTTTGTACAGTTTCATCAATTGGGGGAAAAAAAACTGTTGAGTGTTTAACAGGAAGATGTGATAGGTACAAACTTAAAAAGAGAGAAAATGGGAAAATCCTGTTTAACATTTGTAGCTATATAAAAAGGTGTCTGATGAACAGCAGCAAACACAACAATATGAACTGTTTTGAAAGGTACAATGCAACACAGAACCTAATTCTCGTGGTTTTAGAAAAAAATGATACAAAGATGTATTGCAGTGAGGAATGAGATATTCCCCTCATTTCTCTGAGAGAAAGAAAGCTTTGAAAGGTTTATATATTGTTAAAAGTGAACAACTCTTTTCCTATTTTAAGCCTGCTTGGTATTATGTAATTCTGTGCTTTGTTGATAGGGTAAAATAAATTAATGTTAGTGCCTAAAGGTAAATACAGATTTCAAGGTAGTATGAAAATAGAAATAGAAGAAAGATTAACATTTGTTAAAAGTTGTCAATTTCAGACCTCACAAAGAGGTTTGTAGCTAAAACATTTAAAGACTTAATTTTTAAGAAATCATAGGACAATATTTTTTTTTCAAAGCGTATGAAGTAAGGTTTCCAAATTTGTTAGATGGTTGTGCTAATTGGACTATTAAATAATTTTAGTTATTAATACAGAACTCATCTACCTACACCTTCTATTTAGAGGTGCTCTTCAAACTGGAGCAGGTTTAGATAACTGAGTTTCAGATAAAATTCATTCTTTCCTCTTCAGCTTACCTAATTAAAAAAAAAAAAACCTGCTCATTTATCTGCTGAGTAAAATTTACCCTAACCCAAATCTTTATTCAACTTTATGCTTGGGTTTTACTTTATAACTCTTCATAATCCACATTTGAGCAAGCAATTTAGAAAATATTCTTCTTCTGTGCTTGTGTGTGTTCATGTATATAATTTAAAAAAAAAAAGAATTTATCACTTTAACAGTAGTCTATCTATGGAAGATGGGTTCTTCATCTTTGATGGTGTTTAGAAGAGGCTGAACAGTTCCCTCTCAAAGCTTTTAGGATGTTCCTGCATATTGCAGGGAGCCAGGTTAGATTATCTTTATGGTCTCTTTCAACTCTACAATTCTATGAACTAATGAAAAATATGAGGATTTTTAATTGGATTATTTAAAAATATGCTAAGTTTACGATAATACTCAGTACTGGTATTGGTATTATGTCCATTTCTAATAACATCACCTTTTTCAAAGGGAGATATTAAAATCTACTTTTTCCAATTATTCCTACTAATAAAAAGAGAAGGAATAGAACTGGTGTATAATTGCTATCCCTAACCTGACACCTTTTAGATATGTTGGTCAAAATCTCCCATCATTAAAACCAATAGGTCATATTGGGTAAGGATGATGGGAGTTTTAGTCCAAAATTTCTGGAGGATGCTAAGCTGGACAAGGCTGGTAGAGAAGAATTACCATGCCAATTCTGAACAAAATAAATGTTAAGAAATAAGGATCTCCACGATACCAGGAGGTGAGAAAACTTATATGGGGTTTTGCACACTTGTTTCTCTAGGGAAACAAGGATCCATGAAGAACGGCAGGTGACAATGTCTCAAGTATCCTAAAGGAAACTCCTTTCATTTCCCGCAGGAGAACATATTGCACGGAGGAACAAGAAAATCAATCATCCCATTTATAAGACAGTAAAGTGGAGTTTACTGTCCTAAGCCAAACTGGGAAAGACAGCAGTGTTTCCGTGAGGCAGGGGATTTCTCCCCAAGTCACAGGATGATAGTATTTGGAGTGAGACTATTTCGCTCATATCAGTGCACATTCATAGCTCAGGTTGTGGAAAGTGAAAAAAGGTACTGGGGTCCAGGCACTCTGTTCTCACCTGTGGATGTTCATTTCCTGTGGTGGTTGTCGTGCTTTGTCATATGCCACCTTAGCAAAAATGCCTGCAATGACAACAAAGGCAATGGCCCCACATGAAATGTAGACGGTGGCATTTGTGTTGTCCTCATTAGGGTCATACCCATTGGGTATCTCTCCAGGTACATCATTTTTGGTGGCAGGGGTCATAGGATCTGTGCTAGGACGGGGGTCCTGATTTCGGCACTTTTCCTGATTGAGCTTCTTAGAGCGCTTGTTGCAGCAGAAGCGGAAAGAGCAGGTGCCACAACAGTAGCGAAAATCCTGCTGAGTATTGTTGCACTCAAACTCTTTGTCCCACTGCCCACTCACATCATAGTAACCCATGCATGTCTCATACGCTGGGCTGGAATTGCCTGCACTGCTGCTGCTGCTGCTACTGCTAGAGGGCACCTTTGCTGGCCCTACACCAGGACTGCGTCCACGGTTTCCTCCACCACCGGTTTGCACAGAAGAAGGGGCCGTGCTGGTTAAGGACTGGTTGAGTTGCTCCTTGGCAGGCTTGTAAGGTCTCCGGGAGGCTCCTGCCCCCTGTGTCCGGTTGCCCTTGGGCGTCCGTGGGGGCCCAGCTGCCTGGGTGGTCAGAAGTAGGGTCAGGACATACAAAGCCAATGGTAGAAGCAAGAGGAGATGCCTCCACCCCATGGTGAGTTGAAAGAGCAGAAGAGAGGAGGTGTGTGAGGGGGGCTCTGCCCAGCCCAGTCCAATCAAGAACCTCGGTCCTGCCACTCCATGGATCTGAAGAGGAGCAATTTGGCACTTCACTTCATCCTGATAAAGAAACAAGAGGCACTACTCGGCTGCTTCAGGGCAAAGATGGGCTCTTCTCCGAGTCCCGACCTCCTTCTCACAGCTTCTCCAGTAATGGGCTACAGGAGAGAAGGAAACATCAGAGGCTACCTGCCCAGGCAAAAACAAAAAAAAACCAAGTCAGAGACAGAAGCTGGGACAGTGCTAAGGGATGCTGGACTTACCCCCAAGGGGGCCTACTATGACTCCAAACTGAGGAGGGAGGGAGGGAGGGAAGAGGCAGAACTGTCCAGAAGAAGCGCAGAAGGTCGCTTTGGGGCAGGGAGCAGGGGAAAAAAAAAATCCTCCCACCCAGACCGGGATCAGGGCATGGTGAGAAGAGGGGGCGGGAAATGGCTGCTCCGCCGTCGAGACTTAGCACCACCCGAAGGAAGCTGTTCGGATACCAATTCGGGGAGGGAATTCCCTCGCTACAATCCCCGGCGAGACGGAGGGACAGTAGCCACGCTCGAGCAAAACCTGGCTGCCAGCAAGGACTGCAGTACCCCCCGTCCCCCCTTTCTTTTCTCTCTCTCTCTCTCTCTCGCCCAATGCCCTTGTCCCCAAGTCGGCATGCATTCCTTCCTTCACTTACCATGCCGGGGCGGAGCGGGAGCACTGCGGAGGCGCCGCGCTGGGCATCCGTGTCGCCGCGCACTGGCCGGAGCTCCCTGCGCCGCCGCTGTTGCACGCCCGGGCTGGAGAGGAGCTGCTGCTGTTGAGCGGGCGGGGACAGCTAGAGGCTTCAAGAGGAGTGGCCACCGCCTCCCTCGGCCCGCCCAGTCCCGGTCCCCTGCGAAGAAAATCGCAACCCGTGCAGCCAGAGGCCGGAGAAAGGCAGTGGGTTCGGGGTGCGGGGTGCGGGGTGCGGGGTGCGTGTGAGTGGGAGCCTGATCTTGACCACTTAAGCCCAGCTCAGGCCCAAAGACCCCCGTCCCGCTCCGATCCTCCTCACACAGCCAGGCTTTTCGGGATGAAAGGCTGCGCTGAGGGCGCCTGAGGGCGACCAGAAGCCTTGCTCAGAGGCGGGAAAGAGACCGGCGTAACCGCCTCCATCTGAGCCCGGGGAGACTTACTTCTTTCTTTCCAGAGTGTGAAACGGGGGGGAGAACCCCTGTTTTGTGCCACACGTGAAAGAGGAAAGCGTTATGGCATGAAGTTGCGGACTCAACTCAAGGCGCCCAGAAAGTGCTCCCGCGAGCAACTGTGGCGTGGAAGTTTGACTGCGCCAATAGGCTCTACCTTGGTGATAGCGGCGGTCTTTACATGCCGTGATGCGGGGGGCGGAGGGCGGGGGTGTGGGTTCCTTTCTTGGCGCGTCAGGTCGATGAAGAATTCCGGTTCTGCCTTTTCGCCAATAACAGATTTGAGTCTTCACTTCATCTTAAACCGAATGCTGGAGAAAAGGAGGGGAAACCTCCCATTTTCCGCTGTCAAAGATCCCCAAAATGAAATGGAGTGACGGGCAACCTCTCCACCACCACAAGATCTGAGCAGAGTCCTGATGGAGTAGTAAAACAGGAGAAATCGGGGTACCATTTCCTGGGTTTGCCCACTCCTGGCACGATTCCAGGTGAATGGAAATAGCAGAGGCGAAAAGGATTGCAGTAAAACGGCGATGACAGAATTTGGACGTTTGTTAAATCTCTGGGGGATCTCGTATTTCCGAATGTGTCATGTGTTTGGAAGAATTTGTCAGTGTACTGAAGGAACAAATCCCTGCTAAATTCCAGGAACCTTCTATGTGCCTGAGCATTAATTAAAATAAAATAACGATATCTCTCCAACTGCTTTTGGAATTGGCTCACAATGCAGGATTCCACCCCCTTAGCCTGTCTCTTTATTGTGATTGATTGTACAGTGGTTATTTCGAAAAATAATTAAGGGATACTTTTAAACGTTGCTGCTGATAATTTAATTATCGGCAAAGCAAAACTGAAGAGGCAAACTATAAGTATGGGCAAAAAGTTAAAAGACTGTCACCTTTCTTTAATAGCAATAGCACTTAGACTTATATACCACTTTATAGTGCTTTACAGCCCTCTCTAAGTGGTTTGCAAGGTCAGCATGTTGCCCCAACATTTGGGTCCTCATTTTATCCACCTCCGAAGGATGGAAGGCTGAGTCAACCTAATAGTCACTTCTTGTTTATCATCTTTAGTTCAGATAGTGTTAGTGATGAATAGTTGGGGTGCATGTGTGGGGGAAGATTTACAATTTTATCTCCACAATTTCCTCTTTAGGTAAGTTGGATTATTTATTTGTTTGTTTGTTTAATTTGGGGTTTGTTTGTTTAATATCCTGCCCCCCTCCACAATATGACAACTCCCCAGTAAGGTTGAAAGAGTCACTGGTGTAGTTAACAGTGAGCTTCATCTTTGAATGGAGATTTGACTCTTGGATGCCCTTGATTCAAGTCCAACAACTTACTTAACTCTTAATCAATACACCCTTCACTCAACACATCACCTGAAAAACTTCATCTATAAAAAATGTGTTTAATCTAATATGGCTATCCAGGGATAACAATCCATGGGCATGGAATATATGCCTCAGAAGATGTCACAAAGAGGAAACCTGGTTATCTTCTGCCCTGGGACTCTATGAAATGGCTGACTTCAGCTGAATAGATTTTGATTCAACATTAGGAAAAATTTCTTAACAGTGAACAATTTGTCTTATAAAACAAATCCTTTAAGAAATGGTGTGTTCTCCCTTTCTGGAGATCTTCAAGACCATACTTTCTGGAAAGTATGTTTAATGAGATGACTGATATTGAGAACAGTATAATTCAGTGTTCTGCCCAGGCTCCTTCAATATTAGATCATCTGTGTTAAGGGCTCTATAATTTAAATTGGGGTGAGGTGGGTTGAGTAGAAGTATTGAATAATTTATTTATAATTACATTGCGGGCATGGGGGTTGTATTTGGATTATATGGGAGGTAGACTTTTTTCCCATGAAGTTCCTTGAAGACCTGAGAACATGCAGATTGATTCATACATTTTATAGAGAGAACAGTGACTTACTGGTAAAAAGCTTCCAAAGTTTAGCAGCAAATGATTTCTTGCAAATTCACTACGGACAAAAATGACATATAAAGTGATAAAAAAAATCTTTGAACTACAAGGATAATGAAATACAACTTGAAACTATGTGTTTACATTTAGGCCTATGATAGGGAAATATTTTCATATGCATAAGTTTAGCTGCCATCCTAAGTAATTTACTAGATTTTATGGGAGGCGGATCTGTCAAGTTATTTATACTGATTCATCACTAAGCGAGCATTATATCAAGGATTCAAATTGAACCAGATCACAAGCTCAAAACCAGAGTCAGGCATTTCTACATCCACCTTCCCACTCTCACATGCAACTATAGGCAGCTTTTTATCCAGAACAATCCTATAGCCTTTTATTCTGAAAAGGATTCAACATGGCTTCTCATATTATCCTTAATAAGTTTGCTCAAGTTTTAAACATAGTAATTCTACCCAGAAATAAGTTCATTCAAATGTAATTAAATTTACAACTTAAAAAAAATGGTTTCACTTGAATGAAAACTGAATCATGGACACAGAAAGAAGTATCTGGTTTTAAGAGGTAGTTAAAAAATAAATGTCAAATACACTTCAGCAAACCTAGAGGTCCAGGCAGGAGTTATATTTGCCATGAAAGAAAAAAAACAACCTGAAATACAAAATGCTTCCATGAGATTGGGATGAAGGAAAAGCAAATCTAATCAAATTCTGGTCAGATAATGTACACATGCTTGATATTTCTCTCATGTTTCAGATGATCAAAGCATGGTGATCTGAATCCAGATTTTTAAAATCAATCAACTTCAGCAGCAATTAGATTAGCAGTGTCTTTTTAGCAAGTGCCCATGGGATGGCCCTGTTCAGAAGCAGTTTTGAAGGCAAATGCCATTTTCTATTTTTTTTTTTTAATACTGACATTGAGATCTGAGAACAACTTATATTCTAAGGAAGAACATAAGAATCTTAACCAATATGAAGAAATGGGGAGATATTTGCAAATAGCCAGATTGTTTGAAGCTCCCTTAATTCCTCTGACTACTCAGGAATTTAAAGTTACTCTAGGAGTATTTACAGGAGAATTTTAAAAAGATAAAAGCCATCTATCTCTGATATTTCTCTTTAAATTCTTTTCCTCTAAATTCCTTTAAAGTTGCCCCAGTTATTTAATCAAATTTTAGATTTCATTTGCTGACACTTGTCAAAATGCATAGATATTATTTATTTGGAATATTTCTACCCAGAGTTGAAATTCAGCTGGTTCTCACTAGTTCTATAGAACCAGTTATTAGAAGGAAACTTTTGTTTTTTCCCACTTTGCAGGGTTAATCCTGTAAAGATTAACTTTACAGGGTTAATCCTGTAAATAAAGCAGTTGTTTCTAGCCTAATCATTATTGCCTTGCTCACAGAAACTGCCTTTTCCCTTATTACATTGTAACTTTGGTGAAATTTAATTATGTGCTTGGTAATGTTTAATCCTGTGGCCATACCTACAGAACCGGTAGTAAAAAAAAATGGAATTTCACCACTGTTTCTACCCCATCTTTAGCAGCAACCCTTGAGGCTGAGAAGGTGATTTGCTCATAATCATTGAGCGAGCTCCATGTTTGAGTGAGATTTGAACCCTCCCAATGTCCAGTCCAAGTCCAACACTTAAATACTACATTAATAACAACGGGGTATCAATATAAACAGTACAGGGTTATTCCTTGTGTTTCATAGAAGCTTGAAACAAAGGGTGACTGAACCCCCTTCTTTTGCTACTATGGATTGGATAATCACAACTCATTGAACTACATACATGCACACACAGAGTTATGGTACCATTCCATATCATAGTTGGGAACAACTCAGCTCCATGAGCCAGTGAGAGAAAATATTTATAATTTGCAGAATGTGTGATTTTACTTGGAACTGCTGTGAATTCAGCATTCAGAATTGACACTGCTAAATCTCGGATGAAAAATATGCATGCACACAGACATTTGCTGTGAGTGATAAGGGGTATGTGGGTGCAAGACAAATAATGGGACTAATATGGTAACAGTACAGAATCAGTGTTTTGCACTTAAAGGATTGACTATGTGGAAAGTTGTGGCTTCCTGTAAGTGTTAAAAATCAACTAGCAGCAATATAATGTCTGATAGGGTATCACCTATAATTCCTGTAGATCATTACAAAGCGAGTGGTATGATTTAGGGGTGGGGGATGGCAGGAAGTGACAACCATGCCCCCCCCATTTGGCTGGGTCACAAGTGTTTACACCAGAGGAGTAGCCGTGACAGCAATGCCATGTGAACCTAGTCATTGTATGACACTAAGAGTGGTTTTTGCAGTGAGAGTCTTCCCTCACTGAGAAACACGCACACCAAATGTTGAACCAGTAGGGTGAACCTCATTCCTTCCATATTTGTGTAAGAAAAGTTGAGGAGCAGGAAAAAAAAATGGAGTAACACCTGAGTAGGCTCATGTAGAACAATGGCAGAGTTCTGTCAATATCATATGAACTCCCTTTTCTTCTTGAAGTGCAGGTTGAACGGCAAGCAATACAAACCTGTTCCTTGTACTGTAGGCCAGCCAGCATCATCAATTTTTCTTTGGTTGTCTTGCCTGCCCCCTTTCTGTCTTGTGTGGAAATGATGAGATGCAGGCCACATATAAGAAAGGACTGGGGGAGAATTGTAAACTGCTTTGGCTAGTGGGATTGGGTCTCTAGGCCAAATGTTCCCTGTTCATGTTTTAGAGTGAAAACTGCCCATGGTTCGTGATAAAGAAAGAGGCTCCAGTGATTTCATAAGACTGTTGCCTATTGCTTTGGCAAAAATTGCATTGGTTGCATGTCAGAATTTGGAAAGGTAGGTGCTGGTTCTATTTTCACTGGGAAGCTTTGAAGCGCCATGATCCGATATTAACATTTATATTTCTCATTGTGGCTCAGGTGCAGAATTGCTACTTTACATATTTTAGCAAACAGTAAGTGTTCAGATTTTTTAAAAAATCTAATAACTGCAAGTGAACAAACAAAATGCTAATCTCAGGGCTCTTGGGAAGTCTTTATTAAAAAGTTTCTCTAAGGAAACATAGATGTTAGAATTCTTATAAAAGTCATTTTCTATTTGTTTATTTATTTGTAATAATATAACCCTGTTTTGCTTCAAATGACTCAGAACAAAGTAGACACAATACCTACAGTTTTGCCAGCTAAATTTCCTAAACTTCACAGTAGAACTACATTGTGCTTTTAAAACCTGTCCAATCAAATACTTTTCTGATTAAATATTACTGATACCACTTAAATGAACAATACAGAATTTTATTGAGGGGTGGGATTGGATACTGACAGCAAAAGTCATATACTCTCCTCAGACACAGTTGGCTCATACTAACCACTCCTTCTCCAATTTGAAATGTGCCATTGCTTTAAACTATAAGTCTTATTCTCTGCAGTCAGAATTATTGTTATGATTAGAGAGGAGGAAAATTGTAGCCCAATAAAGGTTTGAAGATTTTTAGATTTTCCAGATTGGAAAAACCACATAACAGTAGATATTAAAGTCTCCACACAGATATTGCTCAAGATTTGATGTTTGCAGTTAGCTATACAAATGCCTTATGGAATAGAAATCTTCCTGAAATCCTGATGACCCCAATCCTGTTAGCCTTTTGCAATGCTTTGAAGATCAGATATTCTATCCTCAGGCATTTGGGCTGAATGATTAAATAAATTCTGCTGTTGGTTTTCTGACTGGGATTGTTTTGGCTTGTCCAAATGCTGTCATTTTTTAAAATCCCTGTATGCTGTCCCAGGTCTCTATATGAAATGGACAGTCATATAAATTAAAATCAACAAATATTTGTAAATCAATATTTTTTGAGAAATTAACATATATATATA
>JAEANM010003899.1:0-21618 GCA_017656035.1 Myanophis thanlyinensis
CCATCTTGCTGGGCACACAAGCTGTCGGCCAACTTACCTCCAGCTGAGCATGCACATGCGATTGCACATACACACATGTGCAATTGCAGAGATCCAGTTGGTCTTCAGGCCTCTGCTATGCATGTGATTGCAGCAGGAAATCAGCTGCTCTTCTGAGCTCTCCTTTGCATGCACACGCCGGATTGCTCATGTGTGTGTGAGTGCCTGTGCACAGCATGCGTCCATTGCACATGCAAAAGCTGTATGCATGCAAGATGGTGTGGTTGCACATACACGTGGAGAAGCCACACGCAAGTGCAGATGGCACATGCAAAGCGTGTACTTTTCGGCACTCGGTAAATAAAAGGTTCGCCACCACTGGCCTATAAGATGCAATTTTTTTTGACCCACATTAATTATTAGCACTTTCAGGGTTTAGATATCAACTCCTATCATCCTTGTTCATCTCAGCCAAGAGCAATCTGATTACTTAGAGATGATCTGATGAGAGTACGGACAGATCTAACCCCTTTGATGGATAAAAGACTTTCAGAAAATACCATATTACTTAATTAAAACGTATAAGTCTATAGAAAGTAGAAAACTGTCTGAGATTTTCCTTAAATATCAATTTAAAAACTCCAAAGTGACTATGTTTAATAAAGTGAACAGAAAAATAAAACCTTTTTTTCCTTTTCATTTTTTCCCAAGACTGAGGATCTTATGTAGATGATCTGCCAAGCAAGGTTTTTAAATTGAATGGGAAACTGCTCCATTATAATAAACAGGGCCTTTGGACAGACATGAATGACAGGGAGTGCTTTAACATGCCATGAATGTGTTGTCTAAAAAAATAATAATCCATGTCGTGCTAAAGTCTTTTAATAACAAGCATAATAGTCCTTCACTCAAAATCTGTTTGCATGCTGATCACAATATTCAAAAATGGGTGTCCTATCAGAATTTTGATTCCCCTTTCCTATTCTAAATAGTGTACTTCAAAAACTGCTTGCATAATCTGTCATCGGCTTAATTTCACATAGATCATTTTTTCCCCACTTACATTTTAGTCACTGTGTAGTTCAATGCCAAGTATTTATAATGTAAACTTGTCCTCTGCAGTCTGCTTTATGTCCCATTATGGTAATAAAGACCAAAGGGGAGTTAGAAATCCATCAACAGCTTTGCTATACAGAGATCACCAGCACGGAAACTCATCAAAGTTATTGAAGTTTCTCACATAAAACAATTCCACTGATTAATCCTGGTTTTAAACCCCCCAAAAGGATTATATACGTGTGTGGTATACACTCACATAATACTTTTATATATGCATACATAGGCATGTGTGTGTCATAATAGCTTAGAATAAATAATTTTCATGTGTAAGGAATGTAGTTGTGTATGAGGAATGTGTGAAGAAGAAAAATGGTTATGTAAGACTTGTCATGTTGCAACCAGAGACCACAATGCTGTAGTTGCTCATAAGATGTGGAATGTCAGCTCCTTAAGAAAATCCTTTTAACAATCACTCTTAGCCAGGTGTTAAATTATCCCTTTATCACACCCCTGGCAATCACAACTAGGAAGAACAGGTGTAATCAGAAAAGCTTTATAAACTACTTAATGTACACACCTCATATTAGCTAAATTCAAAAATTACACGGAACAATTGTTTAACTTCTAAACCTCAATGGCTGAGGTCAAGCAACATGGAGATAAAATAAAACAAACCATAATGTATGAAATTAGTTATTGTGTCTTTAAAGAGTAAAGTATGTTCTTAGCAAGCAGAAGGCAGCTGAATTGATGCACATCCACATAACGTACATTTTCCAAATTGAAAGTTTCTCTTCCTTTGTTTTACCATGAAGAAAAACAAACAAACAAACAGGAATTGCAATCGGATTGGATTAAAAAAGTGGCCTTGAAACAAAATCAAGGCTATTTATTTTCTGTTGAATGGATCTTATGATCTTAAAAAATTGAAAAACAGCAGACATGCACACACAGAAATTTGAACTCCGTAATGTTTGTGATTTAGGTTTGATATGATAAAATGTGAAAATAATTTTTCACTTTAAATGGGATCAGCCCCTAAAATTATGAAAGCTGAATCACTACAGCAGTCAATTGTACAGTTGTAAAAATTTTTCACTGGCAACAATTAAAAAGAAAAAAAATACTAGGTGGTTATATGTTTCAATTTTATTATCCAGAGGCACTTATATAGAAAAATCATACATATGCCTTTCCTTCTAATTGACTTTACAAGCTATAAAATAACAAATTACTGCAATTATTTCCCAATGAAACAAGAGTCTCTTGTGATCAACTACAGTACAAAATACTACCAGGCAAAATGTGGTATAAAGTATGGCGATGCTTCATTCTTGCTGAGTTTTACATTATACCAACATTTCCAGTTTAATCAATCGTTAACAGTATCAATCAAAACATGACCATGACAAGACCATCAGGGCTGATCCGTGGATCATTTTGCATAACCTTTGAACCATTACAGACAAAAAGCAAAACTTAACAACTCTTGTCCCCTTGAGCACTTCTCTGGTTACTTTTACCTTCATAATAGTTTTCTCATGGGGCAGGTTGATTTTTGATGCACTCTGAATAAAAGTATGAAGCTTGAGCTTAACGAAGGTCATCTAAAATCACCATTTCCCATTAGGGTCTCATGTAGCACTGAAGTAAACCAACCGGTATCACTGATTAATAGTTACTGAAGTTAATCAGCTCAGTTTGAGAGATGACATTTAAAAAAATTGTGCTGAGTGGGTAAAATTTATCGGAGAGTTTCCCGTAAGTAGAAATGCTTTTTTTGTTCACAGAATGTGGAGTTCTTCCCAACAGCTTATATCCATCAGAATCTTCTTCTAGGTTCAAAGATTTTATAGGGTTGTGATGGCTGAAGGGAGGTTGAAGGGTAAACAATTAGCTCTACTTCCCAAGAAATGCAATGTCTCCCACTCTATGAAAAATGTTGCTATTAAGCAATCCTGGCTTTTCTACAAAAGATGCTATATGCTTTAGGGGGCTTTCCAGTTAGTAACAAAAACATACATGTCATTTTTGACTATTACTCACTTGTAGTCCAAATTTCCTGTAAAAGGACATTTATGTATTTTAAAAACAGCAGTTTTTTTAAAATAGGAATTTCTTGAGAAAGCTGGTCTCAGTAGAACAGCCGTACAAAAACAAAGCAAATAATTTTTCATATATGGAAAAAGAGATTTCCACCAGAAGAGTGGCAACCAAATACAAATCAGAGTTTTATTTATTCCTGACATCAGATTTCCCTCCAATCTGAAACAACCATTCTAAGCAATTGATTTGTGCTAAATTGGTGTCATAGTCTCGCTGCTTGGAATGCTTGTTTCAGATTATGACATGTCCTGATGCATTGTCTGTAAACTTATATTAACTCATATTAACCAACATTAGCTTTTAGGGAGAAAAAAATCAAAGTAATTATAAAAAAGGAAATTCTTTGTTAAATATGAAATGGCAACAAACTGAAACTAGTTATTTAATGTTTAAACTGAAAATACTTATATAACATTTATTTTTGCATTTCTCAGATAATTTATCCTAACCCAACTCTCCACCCATTTACGCAGCACACATGAAAACAATGGCATTTAGAAACTCTTGACTTTTTGGAAAAATACCAAATCTGATGAATTATTTGGAAGTTTGACAAATTCCAGTTTTCCCGTGAAAGAGGGATAATTAATCATTAAGAACAAATGCTGATTTTAAGCAAAAGGGGGGAAAACTCCAACCACATTTATTTTGCTGTAGTTCTTGCCATCATGTTAAGTGCATGTGGATATTATATTATAAGGACAAAATCACGTCATACAGCACAGCTTTTAAAGATTTCTTAGAAGAATGGTAATCAATTACATAGCCTGACTAACCAATTTACATCTTCCAGTCCCATCTATGTCAATAAATCTGGACAATAATTTATAATCATCATATCTAAATATTACCACACACCTGTTTCAAAAGTGCTTATTTATAGTTAAGCAGTTATGTTATTTTTATAAAAGTAATTGACAGGAAACCAAACAATCTTCAAGTAATAACTGTAAAATAGTTCTAAAAGATTCTGAACTGTTTCTTGGTGACTCTGAACTTCTGTGTCTCTGGCATTACTTAGTTTACATTTGTTTTTGTTTTTATCACATATTATAGACCTACATACCAGGTACAAGAATGTTCAGTAAGCAAATGCCTTCTCCGAAAAATTCAAATCCTTGTGGCAGATATGTATGGAATTTCATTTAGAACTTGAACACTACATTCTACCAATTACAAAGAGATCAGAGCTCTCATAAGTGAGAATGTCCATCATCTTTATTCCATGACAAGGATTTGGGAATTATTTTATTTATTTCTTCATTTTCCCCCCATTCTCATTCCTCTTATTTGTCCTTCTGAAATTGGAATATAAAGGCCAAATGGAATATTGTTATTTGTGTTGAGCAGGAAAAAAAATTGGAAAGACAGGGTTGAAGGGTAGTGACCAGCAATGGCCAAAGGATTTGGACGGAGTTTATCTTTTTGCCAATAAATTCTAACGGTCTTTTCTCCCATCAATATTGCTGCAAGAAGACTATCTCCACAGCCATGGCTAATACAAAGGCCAATTGCCCTGTATTATGTTGCAGTAATACAACTAATTCTATCCTGAAAAGAGTACATATAATGAACTGATATATTAGCATGTTGACGTAGAAATTCATATCTGTTGCAATGGGTACAGAAGAGGTAGTGAATCTAATTTTAATAAGGGCCTTCCTCAGAGGAAGTATGGTCAAACAGAAGTCAAATTAGTTGACTTCAGACTGTTTACATCCCAGGATGAATCAACATTTCAGTGATTTAAGCCCAATTTAATTTAGGCAGATTTTTAAAAAACAAAACAAAACACAAGTATAAGAACATTCTTAGAGCGTATTAATAATTAAACCAACATGAACACAAATTAGTAATATTCTACATAATAATAAAGGTACTGACAGCTTGTTAATGTATTCCTAGTAATCAATTTAAGAGTAAGTCAAGTAGCTTTGTTACACCACAATGTAGGTTTTCCAAGTCCAGTATTGTTAACAGTCATGGCTGTTGATGGCTGGGGATGGGGGTTATGAACCAAACTCAACTGTTTCTTCAGTTATTTTCTTGAACTCATAGTTGCCTCTTCCATCCATGTGAAGATAAAACTGGGGAGACAAGAAAAGAGTCAGCAAATTTGGATATGAAAGAGTGAAAATTATGCATCTGTTTAGATAAGGATCATCTAGAGCCAGCTGACTCAGGAATTCTGGGAGTTGAAGTCCACGAGTCATGAAGGAGCCATAATTGCCCACCCCTGATCTAGAGGAATTCAGATTCAGACATCGCCCCTGGGAAAAAAGAGCGCTGTAAAATGTGGACATTTGATCACCATCTGCTGGCCATGATAATTCAACCAGTGGCCTAAACCTTATCCTTTCAAAATGAATTCAGTGCTTTTTTTACTGAAACTCACAAATTGCTAAATAATAATCCTGTATTCTTCAAATAGTGATTAAAGATAACAGGCATTAAAACAAGTGACTTGTAAAAAAAAAAAACCTTAGCTACAACAAACTGATGACAAAAGTGACCTCTCTTAACTGTTAACGAAGTTTTAATTGTATTATGAGCAATCACAATGTGCAATATTAATACAGAAAAACCAACAATCTTCTTTAATTGTCCTTGAGATAAATGTACATGATTCAGAGGAGTATAAAATTGGTTTTATTGTAATGATTTATTGTGGTTATATTATTCTATACTAATATATAAATATACTTTTGAAAGAAGTTTCAGTGACAATATGGTTATGATTCTGAACCTGAAAATTTAGAAGAAAAATGTAACAGAATCTAAACAAACTTTTGGCCCATAACACTCAAAAATAAGGGAAAAATATATACTGAATTTTTCTACTTGTTTACTTACAATGTGAATTTCTAAGGCTGCCCAGTCGCCAATGATACTGGGCAGCTCAGTTAAAAAAATACAGAGCATTTTAAAAAAATCATAAAAAAGAGCTGCACTGAGGAAAAAAACTCACAAGACTGAAACTATACAGTCACAGAGTTCAAAATGTTGACTCATGCAACATCCCAGTACAGTGTCTGTGGGAACAGCCAGATCTTTAAGGTTCTCCTAAGGAGTGCAAGATCAGGATCAAACAGACGTAAAGAAGAAAATGTTCCAAAAGGCAGGTGTAGTGACAAAGAAAACTATATGTCTACTGGATCCTGTAAGATAATATTATTTAAAAGATGAAATCTGAAGCATGCTAACTCTATTGGATTGTATAAGGCAGGCAGAAAAACTAATGTGAGACATTCCAATGAACATTCAGGCCAACGTAAATTATTAATCTGTTTAAATGGTGTCTGATAAATATAGTGACCTATTTTCTTAGGAAAATAAAAGAAAGTCATGAAAAAGAAGTAAATCTGAAAGAGGTTCATAGGGTAAAATAATTGTTTATGTTTACAACTGTGCTTTAGAAAGGAAAATTCAAGAGCAAAACCAAGGAAAACCTTACCAAAATACATAATAAAAATTAAAATCAAGTGATATACAATATGTAAATTCATTTAAAAAACAATTCAATTTCCGAGCAGACTTTCCTCAAGATGGCTGCTGAACGGTAGGAGGATTCTTCTCTCCTGCCAATGATCAGCAGATTTTTCCTGCCAAAGCTGGTTCTTTGGCAGTGTTGAATTTAAATAATGGCAGTAAAAGTTAAATAAAAGACAACAGTAAGTTTTGGAAGAAGAAATAAAACCCAATGACAGCTTTTTAAAATAAGCGCCTGTCCTTTATCATAAAGGACATATAGACAATAAAGTAATAAGAAACAGCACAATAAGTTGTACTGGATACTTAAAAGTAAATACATGCTCCTCAAATTACTTCTCTTTTAAACTCAATTCTGTTTCCCAATTTACTGATAACATTAAGGCTGAATCTATATCTTTGGTTTCTATATACAGATAGTCCTCAACTTACAACAAGTGAGCCCAAACTTTCAGTTGTTAAGCAAGACATTTGTGAAGTGAATTTTGCTCCATTTCATAACCTTTGTTGCCACCATTGTTAAATGAACCAATGTACTGTAGTTGTTAAGTTAATAATTTAGAAGTGGCTCATAAGTGGGTAGTTTGTGACCTGGAGACTTCCCATACTTATTAAAAGAGTTATAATGCCTTCAAGCTAATTCCTAGGCTTAAAACTTTGAGAGCAGAATATTTAAAGAGAAAGTCTTCTGTTTAATTCTGCCCCTTAATTCAGATAATAAGAGCTCCCACTTACGTTATTGTTTTCAACCTATTCAGCAATTAACATACCAAACTAGTCTTATTCCCTTAGCAGACATGGATAATGTAGAATAGATTTGATACATTAGAAAAAACCCAGTTAAATAAAATAAGCCTTACATCATGGTGCTTCCAAAGTGATTTTCTGTGGGAAACAGTGAAGAGAGTGATGCCAACCTGAAATGCCAAAACACAGTTTGAAGGTTACAATAAGCTTTAGATTACAGACATCTATCTGTACTGAGGCACATGAGACAAACAAACAAACAAAAAAGTCAATCCATATATGATTTAGAGAAAAATAATCTAATGTTCCAAAGTATTCCTTTTTCTAAAAGCAACTACTGGAAGAGGGACCATTTAGAACAGGATTATAGTGCTGGAATGACACTTTTTGCTCTGTTGAATTTTATGTGGCATAATTCCCTTTTGTAACTTAACAGTTGCATTGTAATACTTGTACATTTTCCCTATAATAAATAATAACAGCTTTCAGTGGGGGGGTGGGGGGTTTGGAACAAGGAATCTACAAGGGAAGCATAAAAATTCACTCCCTTTTCCTAACCTTGTCCTCCCATTCTGCCCTTGGATTAAAAATCAGGCTATAACTCCTGCGTAGTTTTTACTTATGAGTTCCAAAATTAAATCCTAAAAAGATAAAAGATGTATAAATCTTTTTCATTGAATATTCCAGAATTGAAGACCAATTTTCAGAAATTGCTTCAAAATTACAAACATCTTTTAACCATTTTTAAAACTTTCATTCCAAGGCAAAGAAGAAATCTGAATGCAGTGAATGGGAAAATATGTGCATAAATAGTCAACAACTTCAGCAACTGCACAATTCTTACTTGCTTTGGCCATAACAAAGGCAAAACATTCAGGGCAGGAACTAACTCAGTTTCAGCTATGAGATGGGGAAGCTTATAAGTTTAATAAATAAACTTAAATAAATAATAAATCCACAAAATATCCACCGAGCCTGTGGTGGAATTCAATTTTTCTTACTACCAGCTCTGTGGGCGTGGCTTAATGGGCATGGCTGGGGGGGCTGTCATATGACTGGGTAGGCAGTTTCTGTAAGCTGGGCAATAAAGGTTACGCTAGAAACAACACCAGAATGTTTTTTTTTCCTGCCTTCCTTATAGTATTAATCCTGTAAAGTGGAAAAAACAAAAGGAGATTTCTTCTAACAACCGGTTCTCCAAACTGCTTAGAAAATTTACTACCAGTTCTAGCGAGCCTGCTAGAACCTGCTGAATCTGACCTCTGCACCCAGCCCTCTTATTGCATTATATTCCTCCATCCATTATCCAGGACTGGGTTGGACAACTATGACAACTTTACAACCTGTACAGCTGACTTAGGAATTCTGGGAGTTGAAGTCCACATGTCGTAAAGATGTTATAGAGGCCTATCCCCTGGTCCAGGAGCAGTTTCTTTGATTGAAACTGGTCAATTAATTCTATCAAATCCCCATTGATTTTTTTTTTGGCTCAGCCACTATCTCCCCCCTTTTTTCCAAAACAGTGACCTGTATTAATCAGTGAAATAAATCACTCTCATCCTTTAATTCAGAGAAATGACCTTCATGAAGAGAGGGATGGACTTATATTCTACAGAAAATATCAAATAAAAATTTGCCAAAGCAGACTGTCATTACTCTTCATCTGATTTTCCTCTCTGCTGTTTTATTTTGTCTTCTTTAAAACATTTTCAAGTTAATATGTTAGGGTCTGTAGGCCTAAAGTTACTATAGTAATGTAGCCATATCCTTTTCTTTTTTTTTTTTATCATGGCTTTACAGTTGGATCTTAAACTAGCAATGCAAGATTAACCACAGAAAGACCTACTTTCCGACAATGGCTATAGATGTATCCCTCCACATCAACACTAACAGCACTTGTACATTCATCCAGAATGGCAAACTGGGGTTTATGGTAAAACAATCTAGCCATCTGCAATGAAAAAAAAATGATAAGGGATTACCATAATATTACCATAATTACACATACAAAGAACATTAAATTGGATTTTTTAAAAATAATCTAAGGTATTTTGCAGTTAATCATAAAAGATAAGCCACATTATATGATGTGATAAGAGACATTCAAATCACAACAGTGCTACACAAATGTTGATTATTTCCACCACACTCATATTTTCTAGAGAGTCACATTATTTGTACACGGTCCGTTAGTAAATGTTAAAATAAAAACAAAGCAAATTTTATATGTGGCACACAGTTCTCTTTTTTTTCTTGAAGTAGATGCAAAAATTTCATTCTGTTGCCATCACACAGAATTATCTGCAAATATTTTACTAAATTTCTGACCCTTTTAAAAGTAGCAATTAATGGGAGACTTATCTATGACAGAACTGCTGCCAGTCTAAGTTAATTCTAGATCAGAAGAACAAATATTCTGAACTGGAATTAAGCAGTTTCCAAACTGTATGTAGTGAACTTACTTTAAAAAAAAAGCTTATTGTCAAAAACAAACACTGTAACACATTTTGTTCCTATTTAATATTGTACTAAATTATTAACCAACAGTTTCAGTTGGTCTGCAACTTACAACAGTTCATTTAGTGACTGTTCAAAGTTATAATGGCACTGAAAAAAGTAACTTATCTGTTTTTCACACTTATGACCATTGCAGCATTCCCATGGTCCTGTGATCAAAATTCAGATGCTTGGCAATTTATGACAGTTGCAGTGTCCTGGGGTCATGTGATTCCCTTTTGCAATCTTCTGACAAACAAAGTCAATGGGGAAGCAGTTTCACTTAACAACCTTGTTACTAACTGCAGTGTTTCACTTAACAAATGCGGCAATAAAGGTTGTAAAATGAGGTAAAACTCACTTAACAAATGTTTCACTTAGCAACAGATATTTTGGGCTCAATTGTGGTCATAAGTTGACGATTACCTATAGTAAAGTCCAGGACGATGACTGGGGCATCATTTTACTTCAATTCCTTTCAGCTTGTGACCTCCAGCAAAGTGGATAGGATGCTAAGATCTCCTCAAACATCTGTAGTTTTAATTTTTGTCCTTCTTGGCACCTTTGGGCAGCTAAGGAAGAGGGGATTTCTAGATCTGGACCTAGGAGATTATTAATGCCTCGCTGAAGGATGGGATGCTAATGGCAGCCTTGAGGGAGGAGTGATACACCTTCTCAAATAGTTCTTTCTGAATCCAGTGGTATTGGATGACTATTGCCCAGTCTTCAACCTCCCCTTTTCGGGGAGTAGTATGGCATCAACTGGGAGAAGCATCCCAGGAAATGAATTACTGAAGGACTCTACACTTAGGAACGGAGATAACCCTGGTTGTGCTAGTAGTTGATGTTTGTTGGGACCTAGGGATTTGGTGGTCTATAAATGTAATTAATAATAATAGTAAATATTAGACTAGCTTTTTACTGAATTTATGTCAACATGTCAATTAAAACAAGTGCTGGAAAATGTACACAGTGTCGATGGGACACTGTGAAGACAACCTACCGCCATTCTCTGTTTCTCTCCACCACTGAGAACATCCATCCAGTCTTGAATGCTATCCCAGCCTCCTTCACGTTCCAAGATCTGACCCAGCTGGACATTATCCAAATATTCCTTCAACACCTGCAAGCAAAACAGTAAACAAATATTGCTTAACAGATACGTTTGCTAGTACCTCCCTGTTAATTTATCTAATCCTCCCCTTCCCTGACAATTTAGATTGGCTTAGTTCAATGTTTTTTGTCAACAACCAAGCAACAATATTAACTGAGCTAGATTATGAATTTAAAGTGGTACTGAAGTACATGAGAAATTTAATGTAGCCTCACATATTCTTGGCCTGAAAGCAGTTCTGATTCACTGAACTTCCCTTCTGTTAGAATAGACACCCTATGTAACCAAGTTCTCTCTTTCACCAGAACTATAGTTTTTTCCACCTCCAATTTCTCTGTGGCTCAAGACAGAAATCACAATAGCAATGCTACAGAACCTGGCATTTAATTCAGCAAAGCATCAGCACAGAATTCAGAGTTAATCAATATTCTCTTTTTCTATATAGGAACCAGAGTTCTGGGACTTGGAAATCCATGTGTAGTTATAAAATCCCTCCCACCCACCCACCATCTTGAAAGCTTAGCAGAAGTTAAAGCAGAACAGTAATTCCTACACAAGTACTGATGAATTTCTCCTTTATTATATTCATACCCTTTAACGGTATCAGCAGACAGGAAGCTATGCACCTGATTTTTCTGTCCTATAGCTTCAGGATGGCTCACATAATAGCACATTTTCCTATCTGCCAAGTGGCAGTGTCTAAAATAAATTCAGAAAATTAGCTTTTATGATTCTACTTCTATACTAATTCAGAGTTAAGAATTAAGGCTTGTCTGGGAAATGTTGTAATTAACTTCAACTAAAAAAAAAAAAAGACTCAACCTAGGAATACCTGAAACACAGATGCTACTATAACAGCAAATCTGAAAACCAATGAAACAATACTCTATCCAGAAACTTTATTCCTTTGGAATAGTTATCTATCATAAATACAAATTTACTTTGTAAAGTAATATATCTTTCTCAGAGAAAGAAAAATCAAAATGTGTAGACACATTTATACATTTTCCTTCTTCTTTTCTGCTCCCATTTAGGTTGCAGGAGTATCCATCCCTAGAGGTTTTTTACATATGCACATTTCTTGGAATGTACCAATCTAGATGTTGAAAGTCATGTGATTCCCCTCTGCAATCTTCTGATCAGCAAAACCAATGAGAAAACCAGATTCACTTAACTGTGTTACTGATTTAACAACTGCAATCAAAAAAATCATATATGTGTGTAGAACATACATATATAAATACTGAGACAAAACTGGTTTAAATAACTGGCATTTCAAATTATTACATGCTTTTAAAACTTACAGTGATTTCTGTTTTATTGTTATCTTTGTTATATATCTACAGTAAATATAATCTTTAAAAATATATAGAGCCAATTTGGTCTTGTGCAGGGGATAGGCAATTACGGCTCCTTTGTGACTCGTGGACTTCAACTCCCAGAATTCCTGAGCCAGCTGGCTCAGGAATTCTGTGAGTTGAAGTCCATGAGTCACGAAGGAGCCGTAATTGCCCACCCTGGTCTAGTGATTAAGGCATTAGGCTACAAAGTGGGAATCTGTGAGTGCTAAGTCCCACTTTAGCCATGAAAACTGGCTGGGTGACTTTGGGTCAGTCACTCTCTCTCAGCCCAACCCACCTCACAGGGTTGTTGTTGAGGGGAAAGTAGGAGGAGGAAAGTGTGTAGACCTGCCTTGAGTTATTTAGAAAAATAATAAAGGGAAGATTCAGATAAATTAAAATGTAGGAATAGTAATGCATTTCACCTGGTCAGGAATGCCTTTCCTTTTCTGATCTTCTATAGTATCTGGATAAATTACTTGGTCTCTCAACGTCCCAAGTGTCATATATGGTCTCTGAAATTAAAATGATATGGGATTAGAAAATTGGGACATTTGTCAGAGAGAAGAAATGTCAACAGTCCTAGTGGTTTGATTTACCTGAGGAACATAAAACAACTTTCCTCTCTCGGGTTTAGTTAGACAGCCGCCAAACAAAGGCCACAACTGCAATAAGAAAACACAATTTATTACAATAGAAATGTAATGTCATGTTTTTTGCCCGTAAAATCAAGTTCATTTTAGACTTTACTTACTTCACCAAGGACACGGAAGAGAGAACTCTTTCCACATCCATTTGGTCCACAAATAAGAACATTTGCACCAGATTGCACCTGGAATATAAATCAAGACAGAATTTATTTAAACTTTCTCAAACACAAAAAGCTACAGCATATGGGTTACCTTCATAATGCACGAGGTTCGCTTCATTAACTTGGGAACATATATTTGATTTGGCAAATATTTTCTAGATATTCCTTTTAAATACCAGCACTCAAAAGTATTCAAACCTTGAAGTGTTTATAAAATTTGGTAGAAGGAAGTTAAAAACCTACATGCTAATTTTTAGTTCGCTACCTGCTTTCTTTTTTTAAGTACGAAAACATTCCGTTAAACTGACAAGTTTTTAAAATAATCTGAACTAGACTGTTTTATGAAAATAAAATGAATTTATTCTGTTATTGTAGCCTATCTCAATCAAGTATAGTTCTGGTCTTCCTGTAGAGTGATTTCTGATCTGGTCTACCTTAAAGGCCATCCTTCTGGCTACTTACTTTTGAAATGCCACATAGATTGGTCCCCTCTCCCCCTACTCGTTATCATTTATATGAAGCCACTGGGAGGAGTCCTGAAATGGCTTGGGGTGCTGATGATACAAAGTTTTATGTTGCCACCCAAGTCTGAACTGGACTCCATCAAACTTTTCCTTTGTATGGAAGCTATAAGGATCTGGATAGGACTAAAACCCTAGTAAGGCAATATTGGAGTTACCCAAGAAATGTTATGGAATGGATATTTCTGGTATACGTTACACTACCTGACGGGGAAAAAAAACCCAGCCTGATTAATGTATTGATTCAAATTCCTATACTAGTGTTGACCAGGTCCGTGGAGAATAGCAATCTATTCGTCAAATTTCTCCTGGTTTTCATGTGTACAGCATGATTATCACCAGGAAGAGGTTTCTGCAAATATTTAGCATTAAGGATACAGAAGATGGAGAAACTACTTACAGCCTACTTGGGTTAGCTCTCTTCTTAAAGTTTCTCATATAGAAATCTTTCCTTTTCCTGCCTCTTGGCATCTTACCCCCAAATTTAGAAAATGTTCTTGATTGTCTGTGGAAGAGCCCTATACACTGCTCAGAATTGGGTAGGTTTCACTGACCAAAATACCTCCACTCGTTTTGGATAGTTTTTCACTTTCAAGGCAATCTCCTTGATCTCACTATCAGAGATCACTTTGTTCTGAAATAATCTGGCCAAGACTACGCTTTGGGATGGGAAGAGGAACAAAGCAGATTTTTATTCTTATTCAGAGAATTATTTCAAGATAAAATTGTGAATGTTGCAAGGTACCTCAAAGTTCAGATCTTTAATCAGCATATCGCCATTTGGTGTTGCCAATGGAACGTGATCAAATCTTCAAGGGAAATAAGACATACCATCATTAATTATTAAAGATATCACCATTACACCAAGGGACAATTAATAAACTAATTAGTAAGCTGTCTACTAAATTTACTAGTGAATTACTGTTAAACAAGAGGGTAATGTTTTCAAGGTGCTTGCAACATAGCCGTACCACAAAAGAAGCACAAGTGCAAAAAAACCCAAAATGTGTTGTTGAAGTCAAAAATGAGAAAATCAACAAAATTGAAAATATAAATACTTCATATTTATTAACTTCTGTCCCTCTTTTTAAATATTTGTTGATGCTATTTCTTTTCAAAAATGATACGGGTATTGCTCAAGTTACAACCATTGGTTCAGGTGAATGATACTTCTAAGTTGTTCCTGAAGGTACGGCTGTTGTGGCACCCCTGAAGTCAAGTCAAATCAAAATTCAGGTGCTTGGCAGCCCATCTGCACTTATAATCACAGGGGTGCTTCAACTCCCCTCCCCCATTTTTCCCATTTGTGCCAGAACTTAGGGAGAGTTCCTTCTAAAACTCTTACTCTGCAGACCTGGATAATGCTGTCATTGTTCTCTAGGCAGTCTCTGTTTGTCCTGTCTCCCGAGCTCTTTCCCACATGCCCCATTACACCTTGGGGTCAACAGTGGGAACAAGAAGATAGTAAAGTTTAGCTGGGGCAGTGGAACGCAAGATGGCAGGGGCCTCAGAGGGCAGCTGGTGTTGAGGTAGCTGCAACTTGGGTGGGGCTTCCCTGTTCTGACCCAGGCTCCCCGAAATCACAAAGCAGACTCCTTGTCCTGACAAAACTCCTTTTTATTAAACTAACTGTCTCCTGCAAACTCCACTCCCCTTTCGCTTCTCTTTATTCCCTATGAGAGGGGCCGTTCACCATCCATCTGTGCCTTTACTCACAAGTCGGCCCTTGTTCCTTAACTGTTCCCTTCTCCTGGCAGCTCTTCGCCTGCGCACATCGGGAACAGGTTCCAGCTGTTCTTCTGCCCCACTGATCTCCAACTCCAAAGGCAGCTGATAACTGTTGGACAGTCTTGGCCCTATCTCTGCCTTCGACGCAGAACACTCATCACAGCCTTCCTCAGACTCCAGGACTGGCCCATGTTCCTCCCCAACCTCCTCACTGTCTGAGTTGCCACCAGCTCTGCTGGCCGCTGGCAGGCTACAACATTCCCATTGTGATGGTTGTAGCTTCCTGTGGCAGCTTTGTGCTAGGGATCAGGACTCCTTGCAGAGTTATGACAAGCCATGAAGCTCCTGAGCTTCAATGTGGCAAGCAGCCCTTGGGCTCTGTAGTTCCGGAACTGCTTGCCACCAAGCCAAAAGTGATTTGCATTGGGATGGGTCCTCAACTAAAGATGAGTGGAATTTCGTTCATAATTGCAATTGGGGCTGCCAGGATCGCTATCATTAAGCAATGCAGTCACATGGTATCAAGTTTTATAATCACACTGTTTAACAGTGGAAATTCCAGTTCCAATTGCCATCATAACTCAAAGACTACTACTTGTACATAAAAGAGAAGTAGAAATGTGTTGATGTTGAACATTTCCTTTCATAAGTTTGGGTATGTATGTAACAGTTCAATAATAAAGCCTATTTTATATATTTACTTTACTGCAACTCTCTCCCACAAAGCTTCTTGTAGATCCAAGAGATGGCAATCGTTGAAGAAAAATGTTGATCAATATAAAACTGCTGTCTTAAATCAATCAGATCGCTAGATAAGTCTGCCAACTGAACAAATGGTGGTTTGCGACACTCATTCATTAAACATTTCAAATGTAATGCTGTTTGCTTTTTAAATTAATTCACTGAATCCCATGCAGATGACATAAGCTCCAAGTTCTGCAGAAGCATTTCCATACAGAGGCCTATATAATTATGTTGCTTTTTTGCATTCAGAAGACCAAAATTGGGAGTGGAGAACAGGGAAAAAATGGCATTGCCAGGAAGCAATTGTAGACATGGTCTCACAACTGCTTCTTGTAAAAGTTTGCTCTTCTGGGTTAAGAGGCATGTGAAGAGATCTACCACAAAAGCTAAAAATTAAAAATTAAATTTAGATAGCATGGATAGGTATGTAAAAATGAAAAAGGTAAGAAACGAGGGATTTTACCTACTTGATAATGTTATCTGTTATGACAATCCGTCCTGTACCAGGGATCAACGGGGTGGCTTCCTTTAGGTCTAATTCTTAAATTAAAAACAAACAAACAAGTAATCAATAGTAAGGTTGTTATGTGCTTTTGTATTAATTCCTTAATCAACATCAGGGCATCATAGTTAGTACCTTTGTCTTGTGCTAGCATGGTTCGTTGATATTTCCCTCTGTTTAGTTCCTTCAGAACTTGCATTAATTCTGTAATTCGAGCTGTGAAGCTAAAGGTTATAAATCTATTAAACTGACAGACTTCAAGAATTTTTCTTCAAAACTGAACGTTCATCAAAAATAAATGAAATCGACAGTTTAAAATGGAAAGCAAAATAATACATATCATGAATATAATTATTTAGAAAGTACTTTTTTCTCCTGTAAATGATGCACCAAGCCTTGATAAAATACTTCATGTTTTATATTTCAAAAATTAATCTCAGTTATCTCATAATTAGAAATTAATAACTATTTGGAGCTAACAAGGAGGCTAAAATAAATGTATTTTATGAATGAAAATAGGAGTACACTTATTGGTCAATCTTACTGTTGGGAAAACTGCTGGCCAGGCTGGAAGCAGGAGTCAAGTAAGGGTCTAGCTTAGAGTTCTTGCACAGCCAAGCTTGACTTCCCTCAAGACCCATATAGCCTTACCCGGTTGTTCCTGAGGAAGGTGAGCAGTCTGGGGAGATTCTTGTAACACAGGTAGAAGTCAATAAAATTGTTTACTTCAGCTATTTAGGGGTGGCTCTAGTTGCTTGTACTTGACACTTACCCAGCCAATCGAGTCATTTCACGACCAGCTAGAACTATTCTGCCAAGGGCTTGAGACATTCTCAGTAGCATTCTTCCACTTTGGTAGTAATCCTTAAAACAATGAAATATAGGTTTATCATCGGTTACAACAAACCTCCTTCCCATGGGAAGAAAATGAACAAATCAACAAATTGACCTGAATGTGTTTTACTGTAGGTTTGAAAGGAAATCACAGCCACCTATCTCCACAACCCCCATCTCAGACACATCAACAACAGCCAAACCTCCTACAACTGGCCCCATCCCATTGGGCTCACCACATCTGGTGATCACAGAAAATGAAGTGCTAGATCTATTTCACAGACAAAACCCAGGAAAAGCACCAGGCCCAGACAAGATAACTCCTTCCTTAAAAGTTTATGCTGACCAACTGACCCCCATCTTCACCCGAATCTTTAATAAATCACTAGAGATTTGCTATATTCCTTCTTGCTTCAAATGCTTTACTATCATCCTACTGCCGAAGAAACCCTCCATCAAAGAACTGAATGACTTCAGACCAGTTGCTCTAACATCTGTAGTTATGAAAAACTTTGAAAGGCTAGTGCTGGCCCACCTGAAAACCATCATGGATCTGCTGTTAGACCCCTTGCAATTTGCATACTGAGCAAATAGATAAACAGATGATGCTGTTGATATGGCTCTGCACTACATCCCACAACAGCTTGAATCTTCAAAGACCTATGCAAGGATCCTTTTTGTAGATTTTAACTCAGCATTCAATGCCATTATTCCAGATATTCTTCTAACTAAACTAAATCAGATAGCTGTACCTGATCACACTTGTAAATGGATCATAAGCTTCCTAACAGACAGGAAGCAGCAGGTGAAGCTAAGCAGAATCACATCAGATACCTGTACAATTAGCACAGGGCCCTCCCAGGGCTGTGTGCTCTCTCCACTTCTCTCTATGTACCAATGACTGCATCTCAAAAGATCCATCTGTTAAAGTACTGAAGTTTGCAGATGATACAATAGTGATTGGTCTCATTTGAGGCAATGATGAATCTGCATATAGACGGGAGGTTGATCAACTAGCCTTGTGGTGCGACCAGAACAATCTGGACCTAAACACACTCAAAACCGTAGAAATGGTGGTAGATTTTAGGAGAAACCCCCTAAAACATCTCTTACAATACCAACCTCCTAAAACATATCTTACAATACCAGACAACACAGTATCAACAGTAGAGACCTTCAAGTTTCTAGGTTCTATCATCTTTCAAGACTTAAAATGAACACCCAACATCAAAAACATCATCAAAAAAGCACAACAAAGAATGTTCTTTCTGCGCCAACCCAGAAAGCTCAAACTGCCCAAGGAGTTGCTGATTCAGTTCTATGGAGGAATTATTGAGTCTGTCATCTGCATCTTTCTAAGTGTCTTGTTTGGCTCTGCAACCCAACAAGATAGACACAGACTTGAACGGATAATTAGAACTGCAGAAAAAACAATTACTACCAATCAGTCTTCCATTGATGACCTGTATATTGCACCAGTCAAAAAGAGGGCTGTGAAAATATCTATAGACCCCTCATATTCTGGACATAAATTGTTTCAACTTCTACCCTCAAAATGAGGGCACTGCACACCAGAACAACTAGACACAAGGACAGTTTTTTTCCCTGAATGCAACTAATTCCCACAACGCTGTCAAAATATTTACTAAAACTGTTAGTATTATTTTTCTCAACATTCCAATTACTGTACCTATCTCCTTCCACTTATGACTATAACTTTGTTGCTTGTATCTTTATTATTTATATTGTTTTTTGTTTCCTAGTATGATTTGATTGCTTATTTAGTACCCTATGACTATCACTAAGTGTTATATCTTATGATTCTTGATGAATGTTTTTTTTTTTATGTACACTGAGAACATATGCACCAAAGACCAATTCCTTATGTGTCCAATCACACTTGGCCAATAAAGAATTCTATTCTGTTCTGTTCTATTCTCTCAAAAATGAACGAGCAATATGTGTGCCATTTATTATAACTACTGCAGCAAATATACAGTATCACTCACCTCCAAAAGTTCAGCATGGTTGCTATTCTGATGACGAGGATGAGACAAGTTTAGAAATGGGCGACTAACAACCAAATAGCCAACTACGGTTGCAAGATCTGTAACATTTGAAGAAGAAAAAAGTATTTCTAATTCCATGTCATTATTTTAAATGTGGACTGATTCAACATTTGGGCAGCAACTTCATGAAACTCTGTTTTATTCTTTTCAGTTTAATACAGGTAGTCCTTGTTTAGCAACCATAATAAGGAACCAGTGAGTCTGGGTTGCTAAATGGAAAATTGTGTGACCACAACTGGGATTTCAGGCTTGAAATTGACAATGAAACTGACAAGGCTGATCACTTTTTGTTTGCCTCCTAACCATTCCCCAGACCTCTGAAATGCTCACTCCAGCACAAAGAAATCAATATTTGTATTTATATTCATTGAGAGGAAGGGAGTGCAAGACAGTATAGGAGTCCTTGCTTAATGACCACAACTAGGCCCAGAATTTTGGTCACAAATCATTGTAGTCATTAAGTAAGTGCCCGTGTAATTCTGATTCAATTTTAGAACCATTTTACAATGATTGTAAAAAGTAAGTCACAACAGTCATTAACCAAATCACATGATCATTATGTGAACCGAGAGGTTAAGTGAATCCAGATTTTCTGCTGGAAAACAGCAAAAAATGCCACAAAATTATGGTCATCTGACCCTAGGACACTGCAACTAGTCTTAAATGCAAAAGAGTTGCCAAATGTCTGAGATGTGATCATCTGACGGTGGGGGATTATACGTGCAACAGTTGTAACTTGCAGGATGGGTTGCAATTTTTAGTTTGTGGTAAAGCAATTGGTTATAAAGCAAAGACTACTGTAAGAAGGCACACAGTAGGTAATACACATTAAAAGCAATATTCAGGTACAAGCAGACATAAGCATGCCATACAAATAGCCCAGTATATTTCCCTTTGTGTGACTGCTTACTCTCTTGTAATGTCTTTCTCTTAGAGAAGGACAGGTAAAGTAACAGGAGAACTTGCCTCCAGAAATAGCTTGTTTTTTCCTCTTCCCAATTCTCAAGAGAGATTGGCTAGGAAAGAATTAGACGAGAGTAAGCAGGCACGCAATGGGGAATAGACTGGGCTGTTTGTGCAGCGCAGCATGGTTCCTGGCATCACTGTACTGCTTTCAATGTGTTACTCCTCTCCAATCTGTTTATTCTGCAAGGGGGAGGGGGAATAAAAAACAACAGGTCAGGCTCAGGACAATGAGTACTGACTATAACGGAAATAATGTTAATTCAAAGTTTAAACAATGGTGTAGGGCGGGGGTCGGCAACCCGCGGCTCCGAAGCCGCATGCGGCTCTTTTGAAGCTTTGCCACGGCTCCGACCATTGCCCCACTGCCTGCCCGCCCGCTCGCTTCTGCTGCAGCCGCCACCGCCCGGACCCCTCCTCTGCCCGGACTCTCCTTCCGCGGCCACCGGGCCGCACCAGACGCCAATGGCAGCAGGCGGGGGGCGGCCAGGAACAGCCAGGCTGCGCCGCCCTCATTGCCCCGCTGCCTGCCTGCCCGCTTCTGCTGCAGCCGCCGCCGCCCAGAGAAAAGCCGCTGCCGCCACCCCCCCAGTTGGTACAAAAGGCAGTGGCGGCTTTTCTCCAGGCGGCTGCGGCTGCAGCAGAAACAGCTGGGCGGGCGGGCAGTGGGGTGCAGCCTGGCTGTTCCTGGCCGCCCCCTGACCGCTGCCATCGGCGTCTGGCGCGGCCCGGCGGCCGCGGAAGGAGAGTCCAGGCGGGGGAGGGGTCCGGGCGGCAGCGGCTCCAGCAGAAGCAGGCGGGCGGGTAGGCAGGCAGTGGGGCAATGAGGGTGGCGCAGCCTGGCTGTTCCTGGCCACCCCCGCCCGCTGCCATCGGCATCTGGCGCGGCCCGGCGGCCGCGGAAGGAGAGTCCGGGCGGGGGAGGGGAAGCAGGCAGGCGGGCGAGCAGTGGGGCAATGAGGGCGGCCGCGGAAGGAGAGTCCAGGCGGGGGAGGAGTCCGGGCGGCAGCGGCGGTGGCACTCAGCCTCTTCTGCCGGTCGAGGCAGCGGAGGGAGCGCGGGGCAGGCGGGCGCCGGAGCACTGCCCAGCCCAGGGCTGCCTTGGGGGGGTGTTGT
>JAEANM010003900.1:0-21618 GCA_017656035.1 Myanophis thanlyinensis
GTCACTGAAGCAGTCGGCATGAGCTTAAATGGACTCCGGGGGATGGTAGAGGATAGGAAGGCCTGGAGGAACATTGTTTATGAGGCTGAGATGGGTTGGACATGACTTTGCAACTAACACAACAACAGCAAGGGTGGAGGTATCACAGCCAAGTCAACCTCATGTCCACGATAGGAACATTTAGAGTAGTCAACATAGAAGATGATGCTGAGAGTTCATACAAACCCTACTGCTCTAAACTATACATTTCTAATTTTCAGCCTACAGGTTGAACAGGTTCAACCTGTAGGCTGAAAATTAGAACCTCTACAGGTTTTAATAGTATTGCTTATTAATCCATTTATTTAATTACTGGGCTTATAACTTGTTCCAATCAAAGTGACTCTGAACACCAGACCATTTTCCAATTTGGGTTATAAGCAGAAAATATAAACAGATGAGATAATACAATAACCAACATTATCAAAATTAATAAAGACCACCATAAATTGCAATACTGCCATATAGAAACTGGGAATCTAAACACTCAAACCACCAACTGATTCATTGTGTAAAACAACAGTCACAACAAGCCTGCCTCCAAGGTTTGATGTAAAGACCAAATCTTTACAGCTTTCCTGGAAGGAATCATTTCAACATCCTCCAATTCCGGTAAAGGAAGGCAGTGATTGAAAAGGAACAAAAAAAAATTGCTATAAGCTGTTAGAATTCATGCAGATTTAAAACTAGAATACTTAGAAAATGCCATCTTCTATCTAAGCTCACTGTAAGTGTCAAGTCTAATTATGTATTTTTATCAAAGATGTCACATTCTTATGCTAAATTTCATACTGTCTGACACAGCCATTCTTCAATTTTTCTTGTTGTGAATAGTTATTACTTGTATGTCACTAAAGACAACAGGAACATCCGTTTTACTTTTCATGCTTCTTGTTCAAGTGAAATCTGTTCATTTGTCCATTTACATCCACTACTTTAGCAGAAAACATTAGACTAAAAAAAAAAGCTCTTTGAGAAATTAAAAATCCCTTATATAAGATGCTCTACTCTCATCCAATAAGAATCTACAGGCTACAAAGACATTATAACAAGGCATAGTTATCTGCTTCAAAGAATTTAATTTGAGAGATGCTCTGAATTTTCTTTTATGTAGAGAAAAGAGAATGACTAAGATAAAGCTTAGTACTAGATATCACAAGTGAGCAATAAATCCCCCCCTTGATATCTTAATATGATTAATCATGCCCTTTGGTCCAAGCATACAGAAATAAACACGAGCTGAGCAACACGCCAGCACTTTCCACAGTTCCAAGTGCATTACCTGGAACATGATGGCTCTTTCTCGTACACTTAACACTCGATAATGTAGAACATTTTGAAAATTGCTGCAAATTGGCAAACTACTTCCAAGAAATCATCCTGTTTTCGTAACCATCTTCTTCAAGATTTAAGTAACGTTTATCCAAACAGCTTTGGAAATGCTTCTAAAATAGCTTTGTAGCTAAAAGACTAATAGCCTGTGCTTCTGTGTTACTGACACAGAAGACTGAGCTGCTAATAGACAAATATATGTCAGAGGAAGAATGGCGGGATGAAGACTCTTGGTGTTAAGAGAGATCAGGGCAGAACTAGGCCTTCTACTTCTTCTGAACCTGCGATCCAGATACCTGACCATGAAGGCTTTTCTTGACCCCTTATGTGGTCATGAGTGGTGTTGCTCCCTGTTGCAAAACAATATGCCCAAGGCTTCAAAAGATGGTTCCTTAATAGGAAAAAGTATGAGATAATCAGGTATTTTGCCAAAGTGCTCCAGAGAATTAATGAGTCCCAACTGAGTTTTGATGGAGCTCTGGGGCTTCTGCATAATGAGTCTTGTCTTGAAGGCAATAAATTATAGAAAACATCTATTTATGTTCCTGATTCCGGGTATAATATATAAATTTAGCTCTGACCAGTGGCAGGGTGGTAAAAAGGAAACTATTATGTCCTACTGAGACAGTTCATTATCTTTGTGTGGATGTAGCATAAATACACACTGCCTTTTTGTGGTCACATCACACCACTGACTTATACTCTGTTACAGTATTAACTACTGCCCTAAAATCTTACAAGTAATATTACCATTTTTTTAAACAAAGAAAGCCGTTTCTTCGTTCCAGAGGTGCAAAGTATCTTCTCTATATCTTGTTTTTGGTTGATACTGATATCCTCTGAGCTTATTCCTATATTTGATTCTGATATTTATTTGTTTGTTTATTTAATATACTGCCCCTCTCCCCTACAAGGTGACTCTGGAAAGTTTAACATATTTACATAGGCGTAAATGGAGAATTGCTTCTCCTAACAGCTCCATTTGTAGCAACTTTTTTCTTTGACCTGATAAATCCATTGTAAGATTCCAAGAAAAGACGTGGCTGCTTTAAAGAGTCAAAGACAGCACTATATTTGCTTCCTGTATGCTCCAAAACACCTGTTGGGAGTTCAATGTGAAGCTCACCACAGCCCTAACAAACATTGTTGTTACTAAGGTTACTTTTATTACTGTTGTTCAAATGTATACGCTGTCCAACTCCCAGAGCTCTGGGTAGTTCAACAATCTATTTGCTTTCTATTGTTAAATTTTATGCCACTTTTCTTCCACCAGGAACTCAAATGGCATATATACTACTTTCTCTTCCAGTTCTTTCCACATTAGCAACTCTGTGGTTGGTGGTCAAGGGGGAAATATTGGCTCCGAATCATCCAACAAACTTTCTTGGCTTGAGAACGAACTCAAACATATTCTTCTCAGCTCCTTAACGGCTACATAATATTAGATTTAAATCTATGCCTTTGAAGGTGGTGGTACTGGTCAACAATTGTTTACTCTTAAAGAGCCAATAAGGCTGTAATAATAATTAAAGAGTAAATAAATACACCCTTCACTCAGAATTTATGGTAAAATGGTAGGTGTTATCCCAGAAAGAAAGAAAAAACGTAACAGAGCCTGGAAGCTTTTTCACAGCATGGAATTTTGATAGGCAGATTATTTAGATAATAGTTCTTCAAGCAGTAATGTATAAGCAGATAAATGCCATATTTTGGGAAGTGTACAATTAGGAAGCAAAAATCGAGAGGACCAGGAGGCTGTCTTCTAGTTATTCAGCAACATAACCTTCTTAGGTAAAGTGCCCAAATCTATTTTATATCCGGAAAAGCATCTTCCTCTGTGGCAATGCAGGATAATTCTATTTGCTCTTTATTAGAAGGTCTGGGAACTCCATGGTAGGCAGAAAAGCAATCATCCATTCCATTCCTTTGCTTTGCAGCTCTTCTGGGGCCTTGTTGGGCATCACCAAACCCCAGAAGGAAATACAGCCCTTTGACAAAGCAGATCCATGCCATCATGGTAAGAAATGTTATCTCTGTAGTGTGAAGCACCCCAGCCTTGAATGGACTACAGCCCAGGTCTGGTGTTTAAGAGAAAAAGCATACAAAGCTAAAAATAATCCATCTAACATAACTACTTGATCAGCATTCTTTCTTTAGACTAGGGATCTCCAAACATGGCAACATGGTTGGCTGGGGAATTCTGGGAGTTGAAGTCCACAAGTCTTAAAGTTGCCAAGTTTGGAGACCCCAGTTCATCTAGACCAGGGGTGTCAAACTCAATTTAATTGAGGGCCACATCAGGTTTGTGTTTGACCTCAGGGGGCCAGGATGGGCATGGCCAGCTTGACGTCACTCCCGTCGGGGACGCCTGCAGCCCTCTGCCAGTGAAAACAGAGCTCGGGACGGCAGCACACGGCCCTCCTGAGCTCTGGTTTCACTGGCAGAGTGTTGCAGGAGGCTGTGGCAGCTGAAAACGGAGCTTGGGAGCATGTTTTTGCTGGCAGAAGCACCATGGGTTGGTCCTTCGCTGTTTCTAGGGCAGCCCCACTGGCCAGATCTAAGTACCCCGTGGGCTGGATCTGGCTCCCGGGCCTTGAGTTTGACACCCTTCATCTAGACGGATCCTTCTTGTAGGCTTTCCCCCCCTCACCTATCCATCAGCCCCCTTTCTTTCCTCCATCAGCAACCATCCCTTACAACCAAATCTTTCTACCCACAAAAAACTCCCTTCAGATCCTCCTTTCTCTATTTGCCCTTTCTAATAAGGAATTTCAACTCTTTATTGGCAGTTAGCCATTACTGTTGCTTTTAAATTTGGGGTTTTCATATTGTTCAGAGCTTTCTAAATTTTGATCACATATGTCAAACTAACGTCTCACAGTCAATGTACATTAAATGTGATTTACATGGAGGCGCATATGTAAGCTTGGTGTCGTTCCAAACCAAACTGGACTGATGTTGAGATGGTTGAATGAATATGGCAGCCCTCTTCTTGTGAAGCCAACTCCACAAGACTTAAAGGGTTTTGCACCAATCCTTTTCATTACCCAGAGATGTTATTTAGGGAGTAATTGGAGGAGACCATTCATACACCTTTCCTTTGAGTTCCTGAAGGAAATAAAGAAATATAAGCCTTTTAAAAATAAAATAATTACGCAGGGACAAAGTAATTCTATACAAGGAAAATTTCAGGGCAGGGGAGTCGAAGAGACCACCTTCACATTGCTTAGTTACTTATTCTAAGAAATATGATATAATTTAGACCAATAAAACAATGCCATAAAATTCAATTTCAATCACACCGATCTATAAAAACCATTAAAAATTACGACGATGTAGCAAACTTTACAAATAAGCTTTCTCTTTGCACACAGGCTTAACAATACCAATGGAATTTGTTATGAAAATAGTAGTAATATTTTGAAAAGGAGAACTTTTTTGGTGCAGAAAAGCAGAATTTTTGCCCAGTCTGAAAAAAAAAATTGTTCAGTGACTTCATTGCTGAGGGAATATAGAAGTGTTGACTTCATTGCTGGCTGTTTTTCTAGTCAGCATTTGTATAAGGAAGGAGTGTGTTATTAGAGCTTAGTAAAATATCACAAAATTCCTTTGCAGGGAAAAAAAAATGTCTTTTGCTTGATAGATTATAATTCTCACTCAGCATTCACTAAAAGAAATAAAAAGGAAGGTATATTTTTCATTCACCAGATCTACAAGAGAACAATTGTTTTGCAATGCCGATAAAGTGGTTTGGTGCCTTCTTGTTCTAATTGAAATAACAGATGCCCTTTGGGGATAGGAATGTCACCGGCAGCATAGAAGAAGCTGAGATTTCAAATGTTTTTATAGCCCAAAGAGGAAATAGGATGTTTGGGTCTATCCCTAACCTTTCAATATACCAGTGTTGAACAAAGCAATGCAAAGCTTCTAGTTCTATTAAGGCGTTGAGTAATCAATGAAAACAACAACAATAATAATAATACTGGTAATAAATATCAAACGATTTAAAAGAACTATTTTAAAGCACAGAAAAAGATCTTTCATGAAGATGACTTCATGATAATGAATGATAATGAAATCACTAAAAACTTGGGAAGGAACAAAATGCTTAAGAATCATTTAGCCATATGAGGTTGATGAACCAAAGTACCACTTTATATAAGTGGGAGGATTTCTAAAGAGAAGTGAATTAAAATGGTTCTAAAGGGGTTTAGAAGTTGAAAAGGGTGGTTTTTAATTTATTTTTGTGATGAAGAGCACCAAAATGGTTTTTCCATTATGCTCATTGAGAAAGGGGAATAGTCTTCATTCTTGTAGAGATTCTCTACCAGTAGCAGTTAAGATCAATCTTCAAAATGTCTTCTGCTATTCAACACACACACACACACACACACACACACTTTCAGCAATTATTTATATATTTTTGCTTTTTCTTTCCTCAATGAAAGAGCTAAGGGGTCATTGGAAATAAACTCACCACTATCTCCCAGTTCAAAGTACAAGGGAGAGGCAGAGGTGATGGTGCCAACAACAATCAAGCCTCCCCACTTTGTGCGTCTGCACAGATACACACAATGGATCATAACTGGTCTCACTGATGCATCACTCAGCAAAACGCGAAGAAACAAAGAACTTGGCTGAGGCAGGTTTCCTTTTCTTGCAACGGGAAAAACTTTTGACAAGAAAGTTTGACTTTTGACAAGACAGCAACCGTTGTCTGTAAGATTAAGATTAAGTTGTCAAGCCTAAAAGGAAAATATATGCTGGGGTTTTACTATTCTATGCTTTTGCAAGTATTACGGTAGTTTCTTTTAGTCATGACACATTGTAAGAAAGGCCAAGGAGTTGGGGAGTTGGTTTTAGATAGCAACAACTTAGAGGCCGTTATCTTTTCACATTCCTTCTGAACTTTCTCATGAGAACTGAGGACAGTCCCTTTGCACCTGATGTGGGCAGCTACCTTGACTGGATTGGAGAGCAGTGGGCATGTGATAATTAATGGGGAGGACCTTTAAGTTTAGCTGGGTGGAGAAAGCCCGGGAATTTCAGATTCAGGATTTTTCGAGACGTGCCAATACAATATCTTCAATAAAATCTCATTCTAAGGACTTTTGTTTCTTTGGAGTTTTGATTAAATTGTGGCTGCTGTGTGGAACCCTGACATAAGGATTGTGTGTTGATCTGACAGAAAACTGGATTGATTTGACAGGGTGTCTGACAAGAAGAGCTACCCATGGAATCTGAACTCACTTTTGAAACATGCTCATAACCAAAATGGCCAATTCACACCATCACTTCACAACAAAAGCATTCATAAGTCATATCCTATGTGGCTGAGGTCAAAGGCACAAGCAGTTCTGCAGCGAAGTTACTCAAGGATTTTCCTAGGGGGATAACAAGGAGCTAGGGAAATTTCTGTATACCTTGTTTTAGGACAGCGACCTGCCAATGTCACTAAGAAGGCACACAGTAACAAGCCAGTGAGCCAAAATGAATATTGAATATGCTTCATGTTTGTGTCCAAATCCTTTATTATTTGTAAGCTGATTCATAAGGTTACCTCTGTGCGATAGAAATGTGCCAAATGACTAAACCAAATGTTGAAACTCACTTGAAATATATGTTAGGTTTAATACCTATGCTATGTTTTCCAAGTTGAATCTATGATCTAAATGTTAAAAGGTGATTACACAGTAAGGAAACATAAATACATTTTAAATTACCCGTACATTATACTCAGAGAACATTCTGAAATATTTTCTAATCTTTACACTGTGGTGTTTAAAACATGCAAGTTAAGGTGACAGCTTACAAAGCTAGTAAGAATCTCAAGATTTAAAACAGACAGAGGCTTTTTAAACTGAGGCTGCTCCAGCTAATCTGTGCAATAACTCAACCACCAATCTTTCCAATTGCTAACAGATACCATATGCAACTTTTCATAAAAGCTGTTTGCATCAAAGTATCTGTATCAATCAGATCACGTTATTTATTGCTCAATGGCTCATTTAATTGAAATTATCATGTATCTAGAAAAAGGCACGAAAGTAATGCTGCATCTCTACACCCACACTGTAACTAAAGAGAAATCTCCAGAAAATACCTTATTTTTTAAAATTCACATGTTGGTTCCCCCACCCACCCATTTTGTATCAGCACACAGAGACTATAAAAACACAACACCAAAATAACCCTCTGACATATTTCTCTCTGTAAAGCAAGAGTGTCAAACTCGTGTTGTTACATATTGCGAAGTTTCACTCCTTCGCTAAACTGGATGTGGGCATGGCTAGCGCGTAACGCATCTGGCCCGCAGGCTGTTGAGTTTGACACCTTTGGTCTAAAGAGTCACTTTATTGATGAGATGGCTGAGATATAAATTTAATTAATAAATAAATAAAAAGGAAGAATTTAGGCAGAGATTTTATCTTATCTGATTCATAACACTGTTCAGTTTTGGTCGCGTACAAATATCTTTCCATACGTTCATACATCATCTTTCGGAAAATGAACTGATTTTGTGAAGAGACAAGGCCAATGTTATAAATCACGAAGTGATTTTATTGAAGTACAAATAAAACTTATCTCTTAGATAAAATATTTGTTTTTTTGTGACTAAAGGCACAAAGATCAGTGCCATATACTAGAGGAACAGAAGAGACATCTCGCAGCATCTGCAAGGGGTAGTTGTAGCCAAAATGGCAACCACAATAGCATGCATATACAAAGATGATGGAGCTTCGACTGGACAGTTCTGGTTGTCATCCTCATTTTTATTTCATTTTTTGACCTCCTAGATGCCACTGGTGACAGTATACATATCTACGGATTAACTGAAACATTACTTGTATAATGACACAACAATATTTTTAGCCTCACTGAATTTCTTCTTTCTATACCTAATGATCACACTTTACGGCAGTCAGAGATGAGTTAACATACACTCAATGCAGCAAACATTGTTTTAGCATAAAGTCCATCAATCTGATACAAATGTCCCCAAATAGCATTTATCCTTTACAACAGGTTTTTAATCGACAAATGGCTTCCTTATTCTAATAGATCCTAACAGTAGTCAACCTTATATCCTTTTTTTTCTGAAACATTAAAGTTCTAATAAATTGTCTATTAACTAGCCATGGGGTAAATGCATATATCAATAATTACAATGTAAGTCCTCACAAAAACTGTTCAAACAGAAGAATACTTCTGCTCTGGGAATCTTCATCCAGAAATGGGGGCTGTTCCCAACAACCCTCATTATTCCTAATGTGTAAGATCCGAGCCATCTCTTGTCTGCTGTATGGCTCTCTTTAGAAATGGGGACTTTGGTCCAATAAACCAGCATTTACAGATCATTTCACCCGGTCCGTGAACATGTTTGAATCCTGGAGTATGTTTTGCCAGAACAAGAAGGAGAAAAGGTTGCCCAGAGTTATGGAACAATCAGGGGACTAAAACCTTTGCAAATGTTCATGTGCTTTCCATCAGATTTCATTCCAACTGAGATCTGCATCATCTAGTCTCATGTTACATAATCAAATTTAATTCTGTAAGAAAGATGATTGGATAAGTGTGCTGGTGCCCAGATTCTAGCACGGAATGTGATGCTGGCAGAATTAATACACAAAGAACCAAACATTTGGGGGGGGGGGGACCAGGAATTATCAAAATAAGTTGGATCAATGCCCTTACTATTACACTGGGGAGGGGAACAGACACAGTGGTTGGTGGGGCCCAATTAATGGTTTGGAGCCAATAATATAAAGGGAGTGGTAAAAAGCACATGTATAAACATTTTTTTTCTCTCATTTTGGAGTTTGCTTCATTTTTTCAGCTTTTTAAACTATATTAACTCCTAAATGCATTTCAGCATTTAGTTCCTCAACTCAAAATCGGCAGGAAACTAAAATTAGATCCTGCTATTGGAGGGGGTTACAAAAAGAGAGAAGTGAGCCAGATTTGTGTAGTTTAATATATAGCGCGCACCAACAGCAGGTGGTAAGAAAATGTCAACCAAGTTATTACACCAACATTCTAATTCTTGCTCATTTAGTACTTGCAGGAATAGAAGCTAAGGTGTAAGAAATAACTCACTTATGTTGACCTTGAAAATTGATCTTTTTCAAGAGCTCTTTTAATGTTAGTAGGGAAAATAAGCTTGTGATAAAAGCTTAAAGCTCAGCTATTCAAAAAGACAGGGATAAACATAGAAGGAAACATCTCCCCAAACCGGCTTAACCCCAGAATTTATATAAACCTAGGCTTTGAACGGAGAGTGCAAAAGCTGGCTTGAAACTCAATATTAAGAAAACTAAGATCATGGCACCCGGCCCTCTCAATTCATGGCAAATAGATGGGGAAGAAATGGAAGTAGTGACAGATTTTATTTTCCTGGGCTCCAAGATCACCACTGATGGGAACTACAGCCAAGAAATTAAAATGACAATGCCATGGCAAAGCTAGACAGCATACTAAAAAGTCAGAGACATCATCCTGCCAACAAAAGTGCGTATAGTCAAGGCTATGGTTTTCCCAGTTGCAATGTATGGCTGTGAAAGTTGAACCCTAAGGAAGGCTGAGAGCCAAAGAATGGAGGCCTTTGAACTACAGTGCTGGAGAAGACTCCTGCGAGTCCCTTGGACTGCAAGGCAAACAAACCAGTCAATCCTGGAGGAGATCAACCCCAACTGCTCTTTAGAAGGCCAGATCCTGAAGATGAAACTCAAATCCTTTGGCCACCTAATGAGAAGGAAAGACTCCCTGGAGAAGGAAGAACCTAATGCTGGGAACGATGGAGGGCAAAAGAAGGGGACGGCAGAGAATGGGTGGCTGGATGGAGTCACTGAAGCAGTCCATGTGAGCTTAAATGGACTCTGGAGGATGGGAGAGGACAGGAAGGCCTGGAGGAAAGTTGTCCATGGGGTCACGATGGATCGGACACGACTTCGCAACTAACAACAGGGCTTTGAATTCAGACCAATATTTATAAAATTCTAGATTCTGTAACAAAGCTTTAATTTAATTCTTCTCCACTCTGTTGCCAAGAACAGGCCATGCTTAGCTGGAACTTGAAATGGAAGCAGGAAAATGGAGGTTTCCAATTCTTAAGCTGAAATGCTAAGTATTGAATTTGTTAAGGGTACATCTTGCTAAGCTTATTATACCACCTTTAAAAGACATAAATTAGATGCTTAGTAGATTGGGGAAACATGGCACACACAATATGCTTACATTGATTTCAAGAAAAACCTAGCAAAGTGACGTATGTCATTCTGATTAGCAATTATTGATAAGCTAGCTGGGTTTACAAGTACAGTAAGCAGCTGCACACCTGGATCAAATGTAATATTCAAAGGGTATTCCTCAATGGTTGGTCAGCAAACTGAAACCAGGATCTCCAAATTCGGCAACTTTAAGACTTCTGGACTTCAATTCCCAGAATTCCTCAGCCAGGCAGCCAAGTTGTCAAGTTTTGAGAATGGTATCAAGGGTAGTGCCAACGGATACACTACAAAATATTTGTTAATAACTTGCCTGAAAGAGAGAAAGAAATGCTCCTGAACCAAGGCAATCATAAAAGAATGAAGGCTGTATAACCAGCTGAAGGCAAAGCTCAAAATGAACTTGAGTGGGGATGCCATTAGATGTAATGGTTAGCTGCAGTATAAGCTCCAATGAATAAACTGCCCTGGCTAACAATAACACTAGCAGGATGCAGTAACAATAAGGCTTGGTTTGTTACTGACCCAACAAGCACACTACCCATATGCAAGGGAAGCATTGTAGCCTGCCAACTGATGCCACCAACAAATAACCACCCTGGAAACCAGTAGCAATCTCAAAAGTCAATCTGTAGTCTGGAAGGCAGTTTGAATTGGTATATACAACAGCAAGGATGAACTGCATTTGCATTTTAACACTGGGGTGGGCAAGCAACTTAAAAACCCTGCCCTCTATTTTCCCAGGAAGAGAAGGAGGAGAAGAAAAGATGCTAGATTTATATGTAGAACACCACTGTGGTACTTTATAGTAGTAAGTACAAATACTAGAATGCAAAAAAAAAAAAAAAAAGTACTTCACACTAAATTACTAAATAACCACTTTGTAAAAATACAAGAGAAAATAATTTCCCCCGAGGAAAAAATAAAGGAGCACTACAAAAATAACACAAAAAATGTAGGCACCATTGCCAACTGACGTCATTTGTTTCTAGCCTGTCTGAATATTGTCAAGTTTCACTGTTTTCTAATAATGCAAACTCTGTAACAACATTTGGCCACTTTCAAGATGACATCACTGTTACAGTCTGCGAGAAGAAATGAAAAATAGGGTTTTTCTAGACTGCCAGGGATTATTGCTTGGAAGTGGCGGGGATGAATTTGATCATAAAACTGGCATTATGGACAGCACGTGGCCCAAAAATTTCAACTGGATTCTGTGAGGTGAGTATGTTGGTGTCTTCTCAAAAAGAGGGACGCTCCTTGGATTTTCTCTCTGCAAACAGAAATCCATAATTTGCTTGTATGGTAACCACTTCAACCTTAAGGAATCTAAAGCAGGGGTCTCCAACCTTGGCAACTTCAAGACTTGTGGACTTCAACTCCCAGAATTCCTCAGCCAGCAAATAAAAACTGGCTAAGGAATTCTGGGAGTTGAAGTCCACATGTCTTAAAGTTGCCAAGGTTGGAGACCCCTGATCTAAAGAATGCCAAGCTGCTGTAGTCAGAATAATGCCTATGAAGTTAACTCCCAGGGTAAGAATGACCATTTTAAGTGACCTTTCCTCACCCAAATGTGTGTTTTCGTTAAACTGAGACCTGCTTTCAATCATTGCTGATGGTGTGACACACTGTAGATTTCAAAGGTAATCATCAAGTGAATTATCTCTAGAAGGGACAAATCCTAATGGACCCATGTAACCAACTGCCTTTACTTGGAAAAAAAATATCCAACTGCAGAGAGATCATAACCCTCTATTTTGGAAAAAGTACTTCAGAATCACAATCACACATCGTGGAATTGACTCCAAAATGCATACAATTTGCCTCCACTTCAGAGGATCAGTGAAAATGTATGTGAATTCAGACCAGGTATTGAGATACAACGACTGCATAACTACTATATTATGCATCAATGTGTAATTTATAAATACTATGCACTAAATTTTATTGGAATATCATTTTATTTCATACAAATTTCCAATGCAGCTTCCAATACATGGACAGAAAATTAGCCTGGCTTTCATCAACAGTTTTAGGTATATCCAACACCCCCTATTTCTAGTAGGAAGTTCTTGAGATGAATACAATACAAAATGTGTCTTAGTTGAATTCTTATGTACTTGCATTTAAACTTGCAAAGACAATTAAATTCTAACAATTCCTTGTCAACCTATAAAGAACAAGAATAACTGGCACAGAACCATGTGATATGATTCTGAAGTTTCTATGCATAGTTTGATACTAGATATTTTCAAGTTTAGATATTGGGTGCCTACACCCCAAAGTGGACTGGAAGGAGGCTGAACTGTCCTCAACATTGGTATAGGTATATACATTTTTTAAAGCATTTCTAGGCCTGGAAACACTTAGAATCTTATGCACAGATATGTCTAGAATCATATCACAGTTGGTAAGTCAGCTGCTCCTGTTCTGTGTGATTAGAGCCACAAAATGGGGGAAAAATGAATAGGCCATATTTTGAAATAGTTGTCATAAGAGCAGACAGATGACAATGAAACAGATTAACAGGTATACAAGATTACAAGAAAACTACAAGAAGGGGGTTACAATCAGGCCTTTGCTTATGAAGAATATGCTAGAATGTAAAATATGTTAAAGTTTACAGAATACTTGAGTTTCTGAGGAACTTTTACAAGAGACGAGAATCTTTTGTAAGAACTAAGTTTGGAAAAACTGAATGGGAAGTCAATCAAAATGAGGCAAGAGTGCCCTATTTTATATAGTTAATATGTTATCAGAATGGTGAGGCTGGGAAAATGACAGCTGGTATCAAAACAGTTGACCCAAACACCGTTTGAGGAATGGCCGATGATAACCAATGACAAGAAAGGTCAGCCTCACCGCGGTCTGTTCCGTAGTCAGGTATAGCTGTGAAAGCTGGCTACTAAGAATAAGCCAGAGAAAGATGAGAAGAGATGCCTTCCAATTATGGGTTTAGAAATGATTACTAAGAGTGCAAAAAGAACCAGTTAATCTTGGATTAAATAAAGATTGACAGTTCCCCTGATGAGATAGATGATCAGTATGCAGAAACTCACACAACAGGCGAGGGTTTCTCCGCGCAGGGTTCAAGTCGAACTTGATGGGATCTAACTTCAATATTTTCATGCTTCTGCTACAAGAGCAGTTACTGAAAATCATCAGAAGCAATACAAAAATCAAGCCTTAGTTAGTAGAGGTTCAACATTGTCCCAAAGGTGCTTTTTCAGTTGGCAATTGGACTTTCTTGTTCTTCTTCTTTGAAGACTTTTAATTTCTCTCATCCAAGAAGAAGCTTGGATGAGAAGCGAAATGTCTTCAAAGAAAAAACAAGAAAGTTCAGTTGCCTCCTGAACAAAGCACCTTTGGGACAACCATGACCTGAGTGACTAAAAATCTCTACAGATTTAAAGGTTCAACAATTAACTTCCAAGTGGTACCCAAACTTCAAATCGAAGCTTATATAATTGAGAGTAACTGATGAAGAGTTAATTCAGTTTTAAAAAAAACAAAACAAAAACGACATCAACTAGCCTATGTCAAAACTCATTAATGTATTAATAAGCTGAAATGATACATTCTTCCCATTAGATAGGCTGATAATCAGTTCAGCATCTAAACTAAGAGTGATTATCGCGATACCCCAGAGCAATAAATTGCTACTTCAAAGCTCTGCTTTACAAATGAAAAAAAAAAAAAATCAACTCTGCTTGTGGAATTAAATTAATATCTCAACAGGAAATATTTCTGGGCTGAATCTGCTTTTCTGCTCTCAAAAGCTGGTCGTAAATTTCAAGTACTTCCTGGACTTTAAAGACAAGACGGGGGGGTGGGGGGGTGGAGGAGAAATGACTGTAGAACAGCCCTTGTGAAGAAAAAAAAAAACTATTTCCTGGAGTGTTAAGAGCATCAAGCTCCAAAATATTGAAAGCAAAGCTTTGAACAAGTATGAAGTACACCATCATCATCCCATCTAATAAACTACATTTTATGTCATTCGACTTGGAAAAAAAATAACTTCTTCAAAGAACCACCGTTAAAAGAAAGGAAATTAACACCTCTTTTGAATTGCAAGGTAGTTCGTTATTATTAAATAGACAGTGCTTTTGATTCCTTGTTATGCAAGTGACTTGGCTCTATTAAATTTCCTTGCAATCAAGGAAGGCTGTAAATGTAACTCGCTGTAATCGTGCAGTGTCCGGGCATTTCAAAGCTCTAACTTTATTAATATGAAAGAAGCAATCGGTCTGCAAACTTACAAGACTTCATTTCTTAATTTTTATTCTGTCTGAATCAGGCAACTCTAGGTAGGACAATAGAAGGGACAGTAAGGACGACGCCAGAGAAAACAGCCTGTCCATCAATGGAGCAACACTTTGCTCCCATTAGCAAGAACCTTCCTCCCTCAACAAAATTCCGTATTTTTTGGCATATAAAACACATCTGAGTATAAGACGCCCCTAGATTAAGAAGAGGAAAACAACAACAAAAAGTTTTTGGCCTCCGCATGCCCCATTTTCGGGCATTTTCAGCCCATTTTTGAGGATTTTGGGCCCGTTTTTGAGGCTTTTTTAAAGACTGTTTTTGGGGGCCTGTTTTTTTTTTCCAAAAAAACCCCCAAACCCCAAAATTCCCCAAAAAGGGCTTTAAAAAGCCTCAAAAATGGGCAAAAAAAAAGCCTTGAAAACTGGCCAAAAAAGCCTAAAAAGGGGCTGAAAAAAGGCGTACAAAAGGCCCGAAAACGGAGTGTGTGGAGGCCAAAGAATGGCCGGCAGGTGGGCGGAGCGTCTGCAATATTTGCTGCATAAGACGCAAAGACATTTTCACCTATTTTTTGTGGGGACGGGAGTGCGTCTTATATGTTGAAAAATAGAGTAAGTAATTCTTGATCTTTTATTCTCTGCCTTTCTCCATGCAGCATTAGGGTGTAAGATTTGCCCCTCTTCCTTGAATTTTGGTTTCAGAGGAAGAAAATATTGGAAGGCAAACATTCCCTTGAATAAGGGCTATTTGGTAGTTTCTCTGCTCCAAGGCTAGTCTTTTAAATATTGCTAAAATCTTAGACTGGTTATCCAGGCAAACTGGGGTAGTCCTCAATTTACAACTAGTTGCTTAGGGACCACTCAAAGTTATAATGGACCCTCCCCCCAAAAGGTACTTAGGATCTGGATTTTGAAGTTTATTTTATTTCTGGTTTCTGGCCAAAAAAAGCCAACAACACCGTCCACTGCAGACAATGGGTTTGCTGCCAAATTGGGTACAACCACATGATGATCTGCTTAATGACCAGCACAACATACGACCACAATTCCTGACTCAATTATGGTCATCATTCCAGAACTACCTGTAAACTCCGGACGAGATGTCCATGATGTTGAACATACATCTAAGATTCACGAGGAACCCAGCAGTTTCAATGAAGGTCCTGATAAAGCACAACTGATAGTAAGGGAAGGGGGTTATTTGTAAGCAGGCAAACTTGGAAGATACCTGATTGGGCAATGCGGTTGATTGACAGTGCCCTCAAATTTCTAGATGGCAGAGGCTTGGAATACCTTTTATTGGTTTTCTCAATTATTCCAACCAACAGAGAAAAGCAATTACTGTGATTTGTACATGTATCTAAATCAATCAATCAACAGAATGGAACAATGAGGTTGCCTTTCAAAGGATTTGAAGTTGTAGCTCATTGCTCATTCATCAGAAAAACTGTCATTCATACACACACACACACACACTACCATGAAATCCTGCATTTACTCTTCCTATATGAACTTTTCCTGCACTTCACATTCCTTCTCTGCCACATTCTTTCTCATATGGAATCAATTGTGGCTACTATTAGAAGCAGAAACATACCCAATGTTTCAGAGACTTCCCTTGAAAACTTTATGCTTTCCAAAGAAAGTCTTTACTTTTTAGACCAGTTGATTGGATTATTTTTCTACATTTGCTTATTATACCTTGGATTCAATTTATATTCCCATACTTCAGTAGGTCAGAGACTGCATGTGGCATATGAGTAGCCTGCCAGAGGCCGCATATCTGGTCAGCACAGCATCTAGATAGGGACAAAACAAGCTCTCCATTGCAGAGATATCACAAAAGATTGGTGGCCTCCTATAGCCACAGCCAATACTCTCTTCATAGATTTATTGATTCAACTGGACATAATATTAATTTAGTGAAAATATTTAATAATACTGGCCCATCGGTTTAATCATGTTTCCCATTCACCACATTGAACCAATATATATTTGGGTGGGGATCTCTGGAAGATTGTTAAAGAGTTGAACCAAGAACACTGAGGCACTTTGTGCAGCATAGTTTGAGATAGTAGATGTAGGAGAAGGGCAGACAGAGCTGGGGGCGGAGTTAAGTGCGTGATCAGCTTGGCATTTTTATGTTGCCACAAATGGTCCTAGCCCAACCCTCTTTGAATTCCACTATTCTTATGTAGCATTGTCTTATTCTAACTGGAGTTGTGTATTTACAATCAGAATTTTTGACAGTGCTCTCACAGTCATTATGAAGTTCATGCCACAATGAGTGCTAAGGATGTTGAATGTTGCCTCAGAATAGGAATTCCCACTCTTTTCCTGCCTTTTGTAAGAGATGTCAGCTTTATTGATCTAAAAACAAATGTGCTTTTAGTTCTTGAGAATCACTGCACACCCACGTACAAGCATAGGCAGATTTAAGTAAGTGTTATTGACATAGAGAGAAAGCTTCAATGTTAATGTCTACTTTTCCCCTATAAGAATGGGCGCTAGCAGCCATGATGGAACAAGGGAGAGACTAAGAGCAACTCTCTCTAATTCCCCAGAGGAAGTAGAGACAGCACATTAAGATCGGCGGGTTTCTCCACAGGATCACAATACTGACAACCAATCAGTCAAATCCTGTAATGTCTTGCTTTACAGAAGGCAAATTATCAAGTCATCCCCTGTTGTCATGAGTGCAAAAGCTGTAACTTGGAGTCAATCCAAAGAGTTGCAGTAGTTGGCAGGGCTGTCTTCTTCAAACTACCGTAAATGAGGGACTTCCTCCCTATTGACTCTCCTGCATACACACATTTCTAGACACGAAGTGGAAAAAAAAGAACCAGACAAACCTATTTATTACACTGATAATTTTAGGTCAAGGTGTACTAGGATCCATATCCGGATTCTCTCTGTACCAGTTACAGAAGGAAGTGACGCACAGAATGTTCTGCAAAATTAATTAATAACTTCATTATGCGATCTGACAGGTTCAAAATTTCAAGGGTTGCAAGTGTGAAGCATGTGTAACTGGTAAATTCCACCCTCATGTCCGGCTATGCTGCCTTATTGGGAAGTCCATCATGCTGGGAAAAGTGGAAGGAAAAATAAAAAAAGGAAAACCAGAAGCAAGATGAATGGACTCAATTATAGTAGTGATGGATGAAGTGCTAGAGGTTCTGAAGGATCAAATCAGGGGTAGATCTTATTGAAGAAAATTCTTTATTCTTCGCTGTTTCTAATATGGAAAGGTCTCAAGGCTGTAATTTATTGTGGGTAATAGGTTCTAATTTATCTAATGTCATTTAATGATAAACAATTTGCTATTACTCAATATTATTAATATTAAATTAATATTACGAAATATTCCGATTTGTCAATTATTATTTTAGGTTTATTCAGATTTATGAGAGGGTATTGAAAGGATGCAAGCTTCCAAGGTACTGTTTTGATTTATATTCCAGTTTTTTTTTGACTTGTTAGTATCTTGTCTTCCCTTGTATTTTGTTTTAGTTTTTTCTAAAAATGGTGCACTTCTTATCATCCCACTCCCTCAACGCAACCCTAAGTGGCAGAATTTTTGCACAATGGTGCCTTTTAAATTCAAAAAACATCATTAAAAGTCACCAGTTGATATGCTGGCTCAGGAATTCTGGGAGTTGAAGTCCACAAGTCATAAAGGGGCCATCGTTCCCCACCTCTGCTTTCAAACCTTGCTGCGCCAACACACTAATGTAATAAAAGAGAGGCAGAGATTTAACAAAATGAGGCAATTGGAGAAATTTATATTATCTATTATTTATATAATATATCAAATACATAGATGTTCATTTACCTAGATAAAAGCAAAGATAATTTATGGAGAAATAATGTTTTTTCCCCTAATTTAATGAAATCACTCCACTGCACTATATTTTTCTCCTTTAGTAACTGCTGCAGTAAATTACTGACGTAAACAAAGCCAGTCCTGACAAACTCAAAGATAAGCAAAACAATACAACAGTATTTTTTAAAAAAACCCAAATCTAAAACATTTTTTACTCAGTTATATTTATAGCACTTTAAGGAACATTCACAACATCTGCTGGACAAAGTAGCTGGGGAGATCATTTGGAAATGATTGTCTGAGTATTGTTATCTGAGAAGGGTTTGAGTCAGTGAGAAAACGTACAGGGTAACAGGGCAGAAAGGGACCTTGGAGGTCTTGTAGCCCAACCTCCTACACAAGAAGGAGACTCTATGCCAGTGGTGGCGAACCTGTGGCATGCGTGCCAGAGGTGGCGTTCACAGCCCTCTCTGTGGGCATGAGTGCCGTCAACCCTGCTCCACCGCATTTCTCGTCATCGTTTTCAGGGAAACAAGTTTGTGGGACTAAAAAGAAAGTTCAATCAATTGCAACTTCTCGTGAAAGAAAAAGATCTCGCCTCACGCAGGGCTGCCGGTGTTGTGATGCCCCGCCTCCCCACCAGTCTTTGACTCTCTGCCAGACATGTATGTGAGAGAGACTTGCAGTTTGGGCACTTGGGCTCTAAAAGGTTCGCCATCATTGCCCTGTGCCAGGGGTGGGCAATTATGGCTCCTTTATGACTCATGGACTTCAACTCCCAGAATTTCAGAGCCACCCTTCCCTTAAGCATTGTTACCCTACGAAGAGATGCCTTTTTCTTTTTTCTTTTTATATTATTCCTTATTTCCTTTCCTTTCCTTATTTATATTTATATTCCTTTGTTATACATCACATTTATACTGCATCATCAGTGTACTGTCTCTATAAGTCTCTTTTAAATGTACATATTATACATGATAATTATATGCCACTATAATTATTACATGCCATTATTCTCATAATAGACAATATGATCTTCATTTCTTGTTACTCTGTACAATTTAATCTGTAATCAACTATAACCCAACAATATTACTTCTAGTTAAGTAATACATAAATGATATGTTCATTAAATAGGAATTCTTCTCTTCTCGTCTCTTCTCTCTATCCTACCCTACCTCACTCCCCTCTCCTCTCCACTCCCCTCTCCTATCTCTTTCCTTCTCCTTCCCTCCCTTCCCCTCTCCCCTCCACTTCCCTCTCCTTCTCTCCTTTCTTCCCCTCCACTTCTCTCTCCTTTTCCTCTCCTCGAGTCTACTTCCCTCTCCTCCCTTTTCCTCCCCTCCACTCTCCACTTCCCTCCCCTTTCCCCCCCTCTGCTTCCCTCTTCTTCCGCAGAGATCCCTTTTTCATTGTGACACTAGCACAACAGAACACCCTCCTACTGGAGCTGGCAACCCACCCACCCCTTTTAATCTTCTGAAGACAATGCAAGACCTATCTGTTCCCCCAGGCTCTGGGACAGAGTGGCATCATAAGGAGACAATATGTGGTTGTGGTACCAGGTTTTTCTGTTTTTCCTTTTAGCGTTTTCCTTTTAGTTGTATGCGTGGTTTTTATTGTTGGGTGTAAGTCTCCCAGGGCTTAATTTTAAGAAGAGCGGCTATATGAATATTTGAAAGAAATAACAGAATAAACACATTAGAAGTCACTTTTATTCTATATTTTATAGGACAGTGCGATATAAACACTAAGAATAAGTCAATTTATATCAATAAACTTTACTGGAATATGAAACGCCAGACTTCATATTTTAAAAACTACAGTTTCTAAAGATTTAGAAGAATTGTGTTGTTTACATAAATAAACAATAAAATCGACATTGAACATTGTGTGAAGCAAATGATTAGAAAGTTCGTAATTTTAATATGGGATAGTAAATGTTTTTTAAGAATTACATTAGTTCTACTTTATTCCTCATTAAATAGACATGAAAACTTTCAAGTGAAACCTTGAAAGGTTTCTCCTTGCCTTTAGTGCCTGAGTATTTTAGCTTTAGTGTCAATTTTAATTTTAAATGTGATTTTTAATTTATTAGCTTAATATACGCTTATGAACCATTGTTTAAATTTTGGCAGCATATCTCAAATATTGCAAAGATGAATAATGATCCTAGCAGGGCGCTGACATATTGTTGGGTTAAAAAATGGCATATATCAGATATGAATTACATTGTTGGTTTGTTCTCTAGTTTCAAATATGAATTTAACAATGCACCTGGGACTAGGTGGAAAAAAATAAAGTTCACATCATATGAAATATATTAAATTCAAGAGGGATTCAACAACTTTCAAACTGTTCATCTCGCACTGAACATATTATCATGGGAATATTCTTCCCCAGATTTTTGCAATATTGTCAGTTGGTGAGATGCTCATTAACAGTGATCTCATATCTATGTCATATTAATTTAATCCATTGTTTGAACTGAAAAACCTGTTGCTAAAGTATGCAATATTGTTCTGATCATTTGTGGTGCAATTTTTCTTTTAATGGGTTGGCCTCGAACAGTACAATTCTTCATTTTAATCAGCTCATTTCCAAAGACTTTAAATTTTCACTATGTGTTGCCATTACAGCTCAGAATAAGTCCTTTTTCAGGCTCAAATTATCCTACTCTGGAACTTTATTTTACGACCCCCACCCTCTAGAAAATGCCTGAATCCTGGGAAAGACAGAAGGAAAGAGAAAACCAGTAGCAAGATGATGGCAAGTGGCAATTGGTGCACCACTGGAAGACCTAAATAATCCAGTGTCCAATGCTTTAACCCAGTGTTGCTCAGCCTAGGCCAGGGGTAGGCAATTACGGCTCCTTCATGACTCGTGGACTTCAACTCCCAGAATTCCTGAGCCAGCCATACTGGCTCAGGAATTC
>JAEANM010003901.1:0-19382 GCA_017656035.1 Myanophis thanlyinensis
TATATATGTATATGTATATATATATTGCTGTTCTTTTGTAAAACATTTCAGACGCTGTATAAAACACAAGTTCGGGAACTTAAAGAAGAATGCGAAGAAAAGGCCAAACTTTGTAAAGAAATACAGCAAAAGATACAAGAGTTACAAGAAGAGAGGTGAGAAGATGATAGCTTGAATAATAGTAGCCAGTAACAAAACTCCTATATAGCATCTTTGGACATAACACTAACTTATTATAATACTAATTTTAATTTATACTAATTTATTACAGGGATTCCTTGGCAGCACAACTGGAGATCACATTAACAAAGGCAGACTCCGAACAGTTGGCTCGTTCTATTGCTGAGGAACAATATTCTGACTTGGAAAAAGAAAAGATCATGAAAGAACTGGAGATTAAAGAAATGATGGCAAGGCACAAACAGGAGCTTGCTGAAAAAGATGCCACGATAGGATCAGTAAGTGATTCACTCGAAACAGTGAAGTGATTCGACAAGATTCAGATTGTAGGCTTGTCAATCTGTACAAATTTGTCCGTTTAAAAACATGAAATATTCCTGGTTGTTTTTTTTTAAAAACAACTGCATGAGAAATTGCAACTAACAATACTTAAAACCTCCAGGGACCAAACTTATTTAGAGACTGCCCCATAAATATACCAAGTATAATACAGTCACTGATGCTTTGGCCCTAAATTTGGTTAGACTTATTATGGCATCAGAAATGTTCTATATTTGATCAAAAGTTTGCAGTAGGACCTTTTAAATAGATTTCAGTACTTGTGTTATAATGATCATCAGAATATATAATAATGTCTTCAGAGCACAGTATATTTTTAAGTAGTTTAGAGGGATTCTAGTTTAAACATTTTTTTTCTAGCTGATGGTTTCTGATGCAAGTGAATTCCCTTTGTAAATTCAAGCTGTGCTAAGTTTTTTCAACCTTGTTACTTAGTTTTACTTTAAACTCTACTACTGTTTGGTACGTGTCCCTTACAATCCAGTTTTTAAGCTTCTGTTTTTGTCTGCTTCCTACATCGCTGCCATGAGCTCCTTTGCTGGGAGTGTCTGCCTGCTCCCCCATCCTCACTTGGAATCTCAACGCCTATTTAAATGCTTGGTTGGCTTGTTTCTATTCTATGACTGATCTATGCTTCTTATATATTTTTTTTGTATCTTAGTTGGAAGAAGCAAATAGAACTTTGACTAGTGATGTGGCAAACCTTGCAAATGAAAAAGAAGAACTGAATAACAAACTGAAGGAAATTCAAGAAAGTGAGTATTTAAATTTTAAAATAAAAGCAATTGATTTCATGTTAGCTTCACAAGTGCTAGCTATTCTGTTATTTATTGACAGGGCTTGCCCATCTAAATGAAGAAGAAAATGATCTTGGATTGCTAAGGACTCAGTTTGAAAAGCAGCTGGCTTATGAGAGAACAATGAAAACACAGGTAACGTATAAATGAGAAAGTGACTACAGTTATCACTGCAATATAAGGAAGGCGAGAAGGGAATGTATTTAATTCTAATCACATAAAGAAGCTGCCCATTTATTCTTCTCTTATACTCAGGCTGTGAATAAGTTAGCAGAAGTTATGAATCGAAAAAATCCCATCCAACGAGGAGCTGACACAGATGTCCGAAGAAAAGAAAAGGAGAATAGGAAACTGCATATGGAGTTGAAAACCGAACGGGAAAAATTAACCCAGATGATGATTAAATATCAGAAAGAAATCAATGAAATGCAAGCTGTAAGTATCTTATATGATAGCAGAAACTATTGCATAGTTGTTGGGAAAATGTACATGAAAGTTTCAGGTATTGGCATGCCCCCGTTGGAGCCTGAATCTGTGGGGGAAGACGAGCTGGAACCTGAGCCAACAGAGATTAAGTAGGCAGCTTGTCTTTGGAGGAAAATGGGGAGGGGCAGGGCCAGACAGACCAGGGACTTTCAGGATTAGGACAGCTTGTAGACAGGGAGAAATGGACAGGATGAACATGAGAGACAGCTCAGGCGAGAAACAAGGACCACCCTCTCCTGATCCGAGAGCTCGGAGAGATAAGAAGAAGACGCTTTCAAGAGAGAAGGCGAGAACAGCGCAAACTGAGCAGCTTACTTGGGAGAAGAGTGCCCCACCCATTTCACAAGGCATACCTGGGGAATGAGACTTAAGGAGACGCTGTGGGGAGGAGCGTTTGTCGGGAACAAACACTGAGTTCCTTCAGTTCCTTCAGTGTTTGATCTTTCCAAGAGTCCTTGCATTCTTTCTGGCATTCTGGACTAATTTCCTGGATCCTTTGCTTCCTGAACTCCTTGATTTGCCCTGCTGGATTTATTGCTGTGCAGCCTTGATGTACACAGTGCTGGGCTGGACTAATTGCAGCCAGAGGCTCCCTGAGGTGTGTGTGTGGGTGGGTTTGTCATCACTTTGCTCTGGGACTTTCCAGAAACATGGGAACGTTTGGGGAAATTTGGAGCAATAAAGGGGAAGTTTGAACTGCCAGCTGTTCGTGTTATCTCTGTGCCCTGCCCCGGGTGATAACAGGTATTTATAAATTTATCTGACATAGTTATTCTTTAGCTTATTTTTTCTTGTATTCTTGAAAATCATTAGAGAACATCTAACAATCTAATAATCCTTCCAGTGGCGAGGGATACTGGTGGTTACGAGGCCAAATTTGTTGATGACAAATTTAAAACATCTGAGGAGGCTTTGTCTCACCTTTTAGTCTCCCAATTTCATGATGTCACCCAAGTGTACTGAAATAGGAGCTATTTAATTGTCTTTATTTTCTTCAATTCTCATGGTGGTTCGCTTTTAGTGGTTTGAGTTAAGATATTGCTGTCAGAACTATCTCTTTAAGCAAGACTTTATCATGCATTAAAGATTAATTCAGATTGTGCTTTATGAATCTCCTTTTACAGCAAATAGCAGAAGAGAGCCAGATACGAATTGAACTACAAATGGCTCTGGACAGCAAAGATAGCGACATAGAGCAGCTTCGGTGTCAGCTCCAAACAATACATATTGGCCTAGACAACAGCAGCATATGTGGCCCTAGTGAAGTAGAAGCGGATGATGGTTTCCCTGGTAAGATTCGTCCTTCTCTTTTTTGGAAGAAAAGGAGGCATATTACAATTAATGACTCTCTATTTTGGAAAGTTACAATTGGGAATGTCATCTCTTCATCTGTCTGTTGTTAAAATTTTAACCCTTTCTCATCAGGATCTACCTTTGATTCAGTCAAAAGTAGGTTATAGTTCTTATGAAAATCCAGATCTGTTGCATTTCGAAATAAGCAGTTGTGAGGTATTTTTTTTTTTTAATCTATTTTTCATTAATCTTTTCTGCATTTTCCCCCTTCTTCTTTCTGTTGGGTGCTCAGTTCGTATCACTCAGTCCCACACTTCAGAATCTATGTCTTTTACCTACCAACGCTCTTCCACCTCTGTCAGTATTGCTACTAAACCTTCCAGCTCTTGTGTGTTTCTCAATTCTGATTCTGACTCTGAGGAAGAACCAGTGTCTTCTGCACAAACCCCTTCAGAACCTGACGATCCAGGTGACCTTCCAGAAAATGTGTAGTGACAAAACGCTGTTGCCTATTTTCCATTACTAACAACTGAGGACAGTAGATACCAAAGGAGGAAGGTCCCGCATGAGAAAGAAGCAGCAACTAATTTTAATCTTAGTTTCTGTGGGTGTTGCATTCGTGTAGGTGCATGAGATACGCATGTTTTTCCTTTATCTGCAGATCCTTTATGCATATGACTTGCTGAAAAAAGTTAGGACTACAAGCTAAATTGAGACTTTATTATGAAGACGCTTTCAATACAGTCATTGAAAAGCCAAATAATGAGTACATTTAGACTTAGGTTGTGGTGATGGACATTTTTTCAGATTGTGTACTGTGGAAAGGGTGTTCAGATTTTGAACAACAAAAAATCCCTCCCGAACTAGAATCATTTATCTCTTCAGAAATCACTCTGTATCTTTAAGAAACAGAAGGAGGTAAGAGGATAGTCTCCAGTCCAAGATTTTTGGAGCAACTTTCCATAAACTGGATTTAGTAATACTTGCCTTCTCTTAATTTTTTAACTTTTATATATTGCTTTTATATTTTAGCACTTTTTGTACACTATCCAGAGTCCTTCTCTGAGGCAGATGGGCAGTTCAAAAATGTGAAAAATAAATAAATAAATTGCATCTAAGTACATATTTATCCAAATCTTTTTCATTTAAGTTTTTGTCCTCCATCCCCTCAACCTTTCCCCTCCCCTCCAAATTTTATTAAATGTCAAAAAAGGTTAAAATGCAAAAAAATTAGAGAAAAAATAATTAGAAAGAGAAAGGGGGTAGGAAAAAATTAAATTTGGAGAGCGCAAAGAAAGAAAGAAAGAAAAGAATCTATCATAAAAGTAATTTCTGCCTTTCATCAATACAGATAAAGTCTAAAAATCAATGATTCTTTGAACTAGAATAAACCATAACAGACAGTACTTTTATCTTCCTAAACAAGTCTAATCACAAAAATCCAAGGTTAACATTTCATTTCTTTCAATTTCAAACAAAAAAAAAAAATCCAAGAGTGGCTCCCAAGTAGAAAGAGTGCTAGGTAAAATATTTTCTTTAATCAAAGCAGTTAGTTTCACAATCTCCAACGATTCAATTAATTCCATCATCCATTCTGGGCATATTTGAGTCCTTCCATCTTTGCATATAGTGAAGCCTTGCTGTTGTCATATATGAGTTCCTTGTTTTGTTTTGTTTTAAATCTACTTGTCCATCAAGCTTAAAAGAAAAACCTCTGGTTTCAGTTGTATGTTTACGAATTCTCTTAATTAAAGTAAATATCTGACCTAAATATATATAAAGTACATATATTTGGATATTCCTTAGCTTTTTTACACATTCACCAAAAGTGATAAAAAGTACCTTCACATTGATTGTATTTCCAACATATATTTGACACTTCCTTATAGATCTTTTATGGTGCATCATCTTATAAAAATCCTCTTTCAAGTTATAATTCTATGCAAATTTCAATCCTTTACTCCACATATTCTCCAGTTGATCAAGTGTTACGTTATTACCAAAGGTTCTTGCCCATTTGATCATAAGTCTTTAACATATTCATCCTCTATATTCATTTGCAAGATTAATATGGGCATCTTAGCAATCACATGTAGTCATTAGTACATTAGTAATTGTGCAAAATATAAGTCCAACTTAAAATCAGATTTTTCACTGATAAAATATAAATTCTTCTTATCCAGTTTAAACATTAATATCTCTCCAATTAACATTCAATAAATTTTAAATTCCAACTATATTTCCAGTGCTTCATTCTAAATAATAATGTTAAACAAAAATTGCTATAATTGGTTTTGGAAGAAAACACACTACATTCTGTATGTTAAATATGATGCTCCTCACAATCCTGAGACCCAATTTCACAATTCCAAAGAGGAAATGGTTTTAATTTTCTGTATTGAACTAATGATCAGGTGACCCTATTCTAACTCCCAAGCTAAAGGCCAGCCAGATGATACACTGAGAACCCTTGCAGGGTCTCTTCTGATATAAAACCTGTGCTCTGTTTAATTTTTTTTTTTGTAAAAATGAGTGGAAGGCAGCAATAATAATGCTTTGTGTCTTTCTGCTTTGGGACGTAATATATTTACTAATAAGAATGTGACATAGTTACATGATGTGGCATAACTGTAAGAGAACGTCGCTTGTTTTGCTTGTAAATTTCAGCTGTTTTATTGCTTGTAAATTTATAGGTTAATGCAACGTGTAATCAATGCCATTTTTCTTAATGAGACATACCATTAAAACAATGGGATATCTGTATAATACTATTTTAAAATATTAATTTAATCCTTTTCAGAGTCACGACTTGAAGGATGGCTATCCTTGCCTGCTAGAAACAACACAAAGAAATTTGGTTGGGTAAAAAAGGTAAAAAATATGATTTTTAGGACATTACTTTGGCATGATATGCACCACTAGGTGCTATTCAAAAACAAAAGAATCAAATCATTGTTTTTGCTATTGTGCTGCTTTACAGAAATTATGGGCCTGGCTATGTATTACAGTCAGAAGACCAATTCACTAATAGCATAAAAAGCTATTAGTGAAGAAGCTATTTATCTCATAGCTGTTACTGTATGCTATGAGATAAGCATACACAGTTACAGAATTTTTTTATTTTTCTTTGTAGGCTCTTTTAGTTGGGTAAATTTTCCCTGGGGAGTGCTAGGTGTAGGAGCTTAGAAAATTTTCAAAAGGTGTGTAGCAGAAAAGGGTATACAACAGCCTTCCATCCAGATTTAGGTTGTTCTAACTTAGAGATCAGTGGTAAGTGGTAAGGTAATATTGTTGCCCAAAATTGTTGCTCAAAACTTATGCAAGTATCAAGTTATTTATCCTCTCATTTTTTTAATTTCATTTTTACATTGTACATTGTTGTATTTTAAATATTTTGTACTGGTTTTTTTTTCATGCTATCCTTTTTTCTATGGAACCTGCTGATAGTTGCTTTTATTGCAGTGGCATAGAAATATGTTTAATAAATAACTAAAAACTAGGATATTTTGTTTGAAGTTTAAGATGAAATATGTTTCGTAGGAAGAGATGATATTCTCTTATATTTTGACTAGCCAGACTGGAAGATACCTGGTTCTTAAATTGCCTTATTTAAAATAATATTTTCATTCTGTCAAAAAGTTGCCATACAAAATTTGATTACATAAATAAAATCAATTTGCAACTTATACTTACATTTGTATTGTTTAACAGTATATAATAGTCAGCAGCAAGAAGATACTATTCTATCATAATGAACAAGATAAGGAACAATCCAATCCATATATGGTACTGGACATAGAGTAAGTATTTTGAACTTTTTGTTTCATTCTGAATATAGTCAATATTTTTGTGATTCTGAAACTCTGTTAACAAAGTCCATCTTTGTTGTTGTTGTTGAGTTATTTAAAATAAATTCTATCCCTTTGATAAATTGGTAAGTATTCTATACTCTACCAACCTATTGTGAAAAGCAGAGCAACTTTAGCAAATTTGAAATTTGTGTCATTAAAATAACAGTGTTTTTAGGGTTTTATGATTTTAAATGTCATAAATTTAATAAATTTTAATGGTTATCCCATTAATCAAATTGAGATCATTAGTCCAAAATGAATGCCTGGGGGAGAATCCATTCAAGACAGATATGTTATAAGTGGATAGAATCTTGAGAAAGCTTTAAAAATCAAAGTTTGGATTAAGAGCACAATCGAAATCTTATTTAAAGTCCAAGCTGAGATCTCTGAAGTAAATGGGGAAACTTCTAGAAATGTTGCTACATTAAGGCTTCATGTTTAAGTGATTCATGGTTAATTAACTTACATTTTTGTTTTATATAGCAAACTTTTCCATGTTCGACCTGTCACACAAACGGATGTGTACCGAGCAGATTCTAAAGATATTCCCAGGATTTTCCAGGTATCCCTATTTAAAAACTTTCAACCAAATATAATGTAGACAAAGATGAGGTGCTATGTTTCTTGGACAAACGTGAAATAAACACACGGAGGGGCAATTGTTCTATAGAAGATTTTTTTTCCTCAAAAAATCTTGACAAAGAAAAAAGTGAAAACCTTTTCTAAGTCTGAATTTTTCCAGTTGTTTTGTGAGGCATCATATATTTTACTGCGAATCATATTTTTTCTTCAGCAGAAATAAGTTATTTTATAATAATTTTATAATAATTATAATCATATGCATACTGTCAAATTAGGTGGTGAAAATCACTGTTTACCCCTGTTAAGAATAGAAGAAAAATCTTGCTGAGAATTACTGTGGGGAGGAGGAATATTTAAGAAGCATTTGAAATCTTTCCATAATTAATCTTTTGTCATTAGAAATATATTTTCTCTATTGGTATTATTACTGACTTTTTTCACAATTCCAGATCCTGTACGATAATGAAGGAGAAAGTAAAAAAGAACAAGAGTTTCCTGTAGAATCATCAGAAAAATCAAATTATATTTGTCACAAGGGACATGAGTTTATACCCACCCTTTATCATTTTCCAACCAACTGTGAAGCTTGCATGAAGCCTTTGTGGAACATGTTCAAACCTCCTCCTGCTCTTGAATGTCGCCGTTGCCATATCAAATGCCATAAAGATCACATGGATAAAAAAGAAGAAATAATAGCCCCTTGCAAAGGTAAGCTTGAGGGTTCCTTAGTGTTCTCTGAGCTGGGTTGTTTTCTGGCAAATGTTTCATTAACCAAACTAGATAACACGGTCAGTGATGATCTACCTTGAGCTACATATACTCCACTTTAAAGGTAAATTTAAAATAAATAAAATCCAAGTTGATTGCAAATTGATCCTTAGAAAATTTTAAGAGTCCATAGCTATATTGAAATTTCTTAAGATTAACCAAAAATGACTCAGAAGAATAGGTAGGCTTTCAAATTCTGTAGCAATCTACCATGAAGATGTGCAAGAATCAAGGATGTCCTTTAATTAGGCTGTATCATTCAGGTGAGAAATAAGAGATTTTAGACAAAATGCACACTCTTCGTGGCATCAGAGAGTGCAATAGAATTTAGATGGCTTATATTGACTGAATTGTTCAAAGGCTAATGCTATGAAAAATCTTGCTAAAATTCTGCCTCAATTTCAGCTGGAAAGTTGCACATCAGCTTAAACTACTGTCCTTTCAACTTGTCTAGTTTTGATTGGACAAAAATGCTGTTTAATGTGTAATTTTAATATATTGGTTTTTTTTAAAATAATTTTTTAAAAATTAAGACATGGTTTTGCTTCGAATACAGTATTGTACTACTACAATTCTGTCCTAAACGACTTGTTTTTAATATATTTCAGTGAATTATGATATTTCAACTGCAAAGAATCTGTTACTGTTAGCTAATTCTACAGAGGATCAGCAAAAATGGGTGAGCCGCCTAGGGAAAAAAATTCCCAAAAAGCCTCCAGCACCAGATCCTTTTGCACGATCTTCCCCCAGAACGTCCATGAAGATCCAGCCCAGCCAGTCTCTCAGGCGACCAAGCAAACAGCTTCCACCAAATAAAAAAGAAAGCTTTCCCCCAAGGTAAAAAGTTACATGTACAACTTTTTAGAACACTGCTGCCCAGGGGAACTTGAGGGGGGTCATGCCAAGTATTTCTTTGGTGAGATGTATCCACCTGTGAAAGTCTTCTAGTACCCCTATTTCAAGGTATGTAGTTACTCTGTTATGGCTGAATCCTACAGACTTGTGGATTGGGATCTTAGGAATCATAGATCCTTTTGCTTCTCTTATCTAGTGTCTGAGGGAACAAAAAGTTATTGGTTTGCTTACTCTTTTATAGTAAGATTATTTGATTTAGAAAGTGAAGTTTAAATCTTAGGGAAAATTTAATCTTAGGAAAGATTTAATCCTTATATATATGGAGTACAATACATTCCAGGTCTGCATTTCTATTTTATTTATTTATTTAGCATATGGCATATCAAACATGAACCAGTAATATATATTAACATTTCACCTAGCATTTGTAAAATAGGACCTAGGATTTTCTACATTACACCTTCCTTTACCTTTATGACAGAAGTGGGAGTTTTGTGACACAGTCAAAAAGATACATGTTAAAATGTATCCCTAGCAATGGAATGCTGGGTTAACAATAATGCTAGGAAGGTTGACACAAGCATCGATTTTATTAGCAAAAACTAGGTTGCTTATTTGGAGCCTGTGGTATACAGATAAATAGGGTTTCACAGTCCATGTGCAATGTCTAAAAGACCTAGCAGTACAAGTATAGCATCTGCCTGCAACAAGTGGAAGCAGCTGCATCTTCTCTAAAATCATGCTGTAGGTGCCCTACTGCCAAACTGATTTACAATTTTCTTTGGCTTGCTTATTCCTGTTGGATGGGCCATCCCTTCCGCCTCAGTTTTTAAATTCAGGGTAACAGTATAGAATAAATTGTCAATGGATTCACCCACTTTAGAAAGGAATAAATCTGTAGATCTGAACCCAACAGGAAATATTAGCCCATTTTCATTTGTTAAAAGTGTATCAACACATGATATGTTTTGGGTTCTATTACTTCACCACAGTTTTATTTTATTTTTTAGTACTGAGCCTGCCCTGCGAATTATTCTTCACTGAATTGTGTTTTTTCTATACTATATTCTTTTATTAATATATCAAGAGTAAGTAATAGGGAAATATGATTGAAGTACAGATGCATGTTAAGTGAGAACTAACTGAGAATTTGGCTACAAAGCATAAATGACAATATTTTGAAATATACAGTATTTGTATAATAATTAGCTCAATAGTTTATATAAAATACTGAGCAGTTTAAAATTTGCATTATCCAACTGCTATTTCCTATAATGGCCCATGCTGCATTAGGGAACTGTAATCTAAAACCAAAATATTGTCATTTAACAATGAATCAGTTTTGAGTATGTTTAATGGCGTGAAAAGCATTTTGTGTGCATTTCATGCTTTGCCCTGTTTTTTCCTAATTGTTGCATATAATTTATTGAAGAAGCATATATAATTCCTTTTGATGTCAGGAAATGACCATAAAAATAATGGAGTAAGTGTTCTAGTTTAATCCAGAGAAAACAATACTTTTAAATCCCTTTGAATGTATGAAGTAGCTTTAAGTGTAACAATTCTCTTCTTGAATAGGAACCTTTATTTTTACTATTAATGCTATGATCAATATTCTCCAAGTAGTCATAATTACAGTTTCAAGCAGGAAGTAGAGATCTGTAAAATCAACCCAGGAACAGAAAATTCCAGAGAAATCCGGAAAGTCTCATTTCCTCTTGGGTTATGTTGAATCTTCTTGTGCACCATGTCATACTACATTCAGTGACTGAAACAGTTATTTGACAGCAGCTTAAATGGACCTAACATTCTGCCACAGAGGGCACACTGTCCACTGTTTATCCCACTACCCTTACAGGATAGATCTAACTTACCTCCTATCTTGGTCTCAGGGTAACTGATGGGCTTTCCCATTTGCAATAGCCCCCCAACGCGTGTGCAAGTGTGTGTATACGTAACTATAGAATACTGTGTGTGTAGTATTACACATTTGATACATAGTGTGCATAATATAAATGACATCAACTGCAAATTAAATATCAAAGTTTGGGGGGGATATATGTTTCTTATTAAGGAACTATGCTTTAGATTTAGCTTGTTCCTTCATAAATTAATATGATAAACAGCAATGTAACTTATTAAAAAAAAGGTGGATAAAGGTTGATTCTATACAGGTATAATGGAGATGTTCTTTCATTTTGACTGCCAAATGCATTTTAGTTTATAGTTGCAGTAGTGGAACTTACAAAGGTAGCTGATATGTTTTGACAGTACAGCTCTACTGATTTAGCAACATTTTAAAATATTCTGATTCATAATCAGATAATATTAGTTACTATTATTTATTTATTTATTTATTTATTTAAACTTTAAATTGGGTGGCTGATCACAATTTAAATTTAAAGCTTTCAGAAATAATACTAGTTAGTTAGTTAGTTAATAATCAGCATCTGAAAAAGCAAAAACAAAAGGCACAGATATCCTTACAAAATACAGAAAGGGTAGGCTTTAGTTTTGAAGAGGATGACATATCTGTTGGAGACTTCATTGATAGATTTACACAGTCAGATCATCATGAATGCCCTTGATCCTTGAATAGATTCTTCTGATTTACCAAAGTGCACCTCTTTTTAGGTACACTAAGAGCATATGCACCAAAGACAAATTCCTTGTGTGTCTAATCACTCTTGGATAGAAAGAATTCTATCTATCCATCCATCCATCCATCCATAGATGGATGATCTATCTCAATTCCCTTTTGTTGAACTTTCCATCAAAATCTCATGAGAGCTTCTGCTGTCTTATTCAGCTTTAGAGCAGGCAGAATGGACATTCGTTTTATTCTGCTTCTCTTAGATGCCCCCTATGAATTGAGATGCCACCACACAAGGCCACAATGGAGACCAGGGACAGAGATACCTTATACCCAGCTGAACTGTGCTGCAGGAAGAACCATTGTGAGGAATTCTGTATGATCAGGGTAAAATTTGAAGGACCCACAGGAGTAACTGAACTTTAGACTCATTTACTTAGAACTAAACCATTTAGCACTGAGATATGCAGATATGCAAGCCTAACATGACATTCACATAGTTGCTTTAATCACACAGTCATCCATTTGTTTCTATATCTTGGGGTTGTTGGGTTTTGTTTTTTTTTGTATTTTGGCACATAAAATTGCAGCAAGTCTACATTTGTAGAGTAAGGTAATTCAGTATAAAATACTTAAACTTACTTGCATACGGTTTATAACTTGTATACATTCTACAACAGAGATAAAAGCACGTGTTAAACCATATTTTTCTGTCAAACTTTTGTCTTTAAGTGGTAGTTATCTGTCTAAAGTTTTATGACTAAGAAGTTATATTCCAAGGAAACTGCTGCTTTTTTCTAATTTCTTCTTCCTTGGAAAAATTCTGAAGCAAAATGCTTTCAGAAATAAGATGAGGTGACTCTGTAAAATTGTGAGTACCAATTATTCACCATTCCAGTTTGTGAATAATGACAATGAATGAAAACCCTGGGTCATTTGTGCTGGGAAATATCCGTGCATTCCATACGTTATGAGACACACTTTGACATCCAGGAGTTAATTTTAAGAATGTGCATAGGACTTGTGCATATGATTCTTACATTTTAACCAGTGTCAGAAATGGTAATACATGCACAAGAAAAGCAATGTATGTTTCGGTAGTTTTGATATTCAGAATTGTTCTTAACTTGGCTCATAATAAAACCTCATTTTCCAGATTGATTGATATGGCATGTAGAGACTGGGATTGGTCATTTGATGATATTGATATTGATATTGATTTTAATATTGATGATGCTGAGGACGATCTTGATGATAGCGATGATGATAGCAATGTGTTTATTCTAAAGAGGTAAATGGATGGATATCTGTAGGAGAATGCATTGGTTTTATTGCAGCATGCGTTTTCCATTTTTCCCAATAGAGCTATATGTGCTGGCTTAAAATCTAATAATAATAATTTGATCCATGCATGATTTTTACTGCTTTGAAATTATAATGTCAAAAATCCCTTATATATTTACACGTGCTTCTTTTAGTGGACTTTTCATGTATGGCTGCCTTTGTGCAAATCCAGTTTTGAACATTTAGATCTATTCTTTGTTATGTCACGTGTTGCTTCAAGCTCATATGTAGGTGACAAGGTAAAAACTTGGTTTTCCGTGCTTTGGTGTGCCTTCGTCATACAAAGTGTGGTATAACTTGCTTTGCAAATATATTACACAAGATAATCAGTGTAGTAATGATAGAACTTCTTGTCTCCATCCCCCAACCAATTATTTAAAGTTAGGCTGGATTTCCTAATTTCCAATCATCTTTGAGGGGAATCTAACTTTTCCTTTGAATCGTTTTTTGATTGGGAGAAAGATAATCAGCTATATAAATATTTTAAATAAATAAATAAATGAAATGTAAACTAGATTCGATTCCAATACCCATCCCACTATTGCCCAAAATTAAACCACTTTTTTTTCCCACTATCACCCTAGAGATTTTCTGACTTTCTGGGGCGCACTTGGGCTGCTTTGTCACCAAGAGTATCTATGATTGAGAGTTCTAAATTTTGCTCCATTTTGCATCATTCTCGTCTCTGATCCTGCGACAGCTTTGTCATTCCGTTCCTTCCAGCAACAGAGCGGGTTGTGACAATCAATTTGAAACGAGAGTGACAAGATGCTGTGTCTCTGAAGGAAAGAAATTTAACTGCTGCTTGAGATAAATGCACAAAGAGAAATCTTTTGCTTTGCTAATGTGAACCAGACTGGCTGAGAGATCCAGCATTGTCTCGTTGCCTACCTCTATTTCTTTAGAGCCCACAGACTATGAATTTGAATTTACTATATTTAAACTGACGGAGGTCTGTTTTTTTTTTTCCCCCCAGCTAACTGCCTTCTGGGAATGCAGTTTTCAAGGTGATCTTCATCCCTCTGAAATAAGACTGAAACATCGTACCTTGAGTTATGACTGCTGTTGGCACCAGGCAGCCCAAGTGTCATGGGAAGCAGAAGGAGGCCCAGGAAAGGAGTGGGGATATGCTGCAGGCGGGAGGCCCGGTGCAGGAGTCAATTGGGTGGGGAGTGCATGTGATTAGAAGAAGGCTGTGAAAAAAGGTGCAAGCTGCACGCAATCACATGCAGGGAGGCCAAGGAAAGATTCATCCTGCACCCATTTTTAAGGCCTCCCTGAGCTTGTACATGTACACATACATACACAGGCTCCCTGCACCCTGTTTTCCATGTCCTCCTTCCCTGTGATTGCATATACCTTGCACCCTCATTCCCTGGCCTTCCGAACTTGCACCACACGGAGCACCCCTTCCCCAATTCACACATGGCTTAACTCTGGCTTATCCAGGGCTTTCCCCCTTCAGCACCCCTGCACTCCTTACCTGGGACTCCCTCTGCTTCCCACTCAATGACATGCAAGACTGTGTTTTGGGCTATCTACTACTAGGGACTTGGTGATTGCGGTCACCAAACAATCATGTGGCGTCGTGCTTTACCACACCTCACCACCACCACCACCACCCCACTCCCAATTGCAGTCGTAACTCGATGGCTTCTTGCATTACAAAGATTCTCCTGTGTCACCAAATATGAAGAAATCCCTTTTGCCACTCTTACCGCGCTACGCCGCGCCTCGTCATGCCTCCGGCAGTGCCTGGTACCCCCTTCCTTCTGGAGGTCAAAGCAAGGAAGAGACTTCCATCGGTTGGAATGCCCTCAGCCAGTGCCCTCTGCACAAGCCGTGGGCCTTGACCTTCTCTGACCATCGTGCCCTGCAAGCTTCTGCCCTCAAGGCCTGGAATGGTAAGAAAAGAAAACCTGAAGAATAATGGCTAGGAGGAAGACATCGAGTGTGGTTTGGACAGCGGCCTTGCCCGCCAAGGTCAGTATATTCCATCTGGCCAAACGGGAGCAGCTGCCAGGTCTTTTGTTTCCAACTACACTTAATAAAAAATCTGAGCTTTGGTTTTATTATCTGATCTCTTTTGTTGCTCTATTGTGCCTGAGCTACTGTGATATTTGCTGTCTGTTTTTCACATGTCCGTCCCGTTCCCCCCCCTTCCACTCCCCACCTTCGCTTATCCCATTTGCCAGCTTCTCTCATAAGAGAAAGATATCAATCTGGCTTCCGTGAAAAATGTAAGAAGTCCAATGTGTCTCCATCATCATTTTTGTATGTGAAAACCAGCTTCTTCGGGCGAACGACACTCCCTAGTCTGCAGCCAAAATGACAAAATGTCTCCAGAGCAAGAACGTCTCACTCGCAGACCTCTTGAAATAAAAACATATTTAAACATCGGGGGAATGGGTGGGAAGATTCTCTTGAAGCTCTTTCCACAAAAGACTCAACAGGGATCAAAATGATGAGGAGCCATGAAGCATCTATCCTTGTTCAGCTTCTGCAGAGAAATATTACCAGCAACTTTGCCAAAAGAAAGCAATGAGTGGCAAGGTCGTATCGGATCGATGAGGACTGCATCTTAAAACATGACCATTATACTGTGTGTTGTATGTATTTTGGTGTTTAAATAAATACATTGTATTGTAATGCTGCAAAAGTGTTTTTTTAATTTTTTTTCCATTTTATTTTTATACATTTATCCATATTCCATTAATACAGTTTGCAACTATGCACTTGTATAAAGCCATAATGTTGACATTTATAGCATTCATACTTGTTTATTCAGCATGTCTGCACTCAGCAGTTCAATATAATGAAAAGTTCCAGGTATGTACTTATTACCCAACAAGCAGTCTCAAGTCTTGTTTTATCAGTTGTGAATGCCTTAAATTAATTTTGTCCCCTTAAAGTTTATGCTCATTCCTGATATTTAAGAGATAAAAGAATGCAGAGGTTTACCAGCTCTTAAATGCAATTTTGCTTTGTTGCAGAATAATAGTGCACTATGTTTACATGTAATAGTTTATATCAATGTCAGTCTATATGAATGTGTACCTAATAGGTTTGAGAGGGGAAGGGAGGGGGGATCAGCTAAACATTGCTTCCAGAAACAATGAACTGGTAGTATTAGAACTAATATATAACTTTTCACGCATAGGTATTTTGAAATCAGTTCTTTGTTCAATTCTCAGTATTAGTCACAGACTTTGTATTCTCCTTACTAAGTGCTATGATTTTCACCTTTTTTGCATACTATTCTAGCTATGTGTTTTATTTCTGGAATAATATAACTATTTTTACATTTTCATCGCACAACGTTTAAGGAATTTTACAATAACTGAAAAAATACTGTAGATGTATTTTAAACCTTTCAGTCCGATTCTCTAAGCACATAGCTTTAGCAACAGGAAAATAATCTCAATTTTCTATGTTTGAGAACATGTGGAAGGAAAAGGCGCCACGGAGGCACTTAATCTATTTTTTTTATGTTGTACAGAATATAATTTGTAAACTCATTCATGCCATGTCCGTAATTTATCCCACAATGCATGTTTTATATTGAACTACAGGATGCTATGTTAAACACAATGAGAATTAAAAAAAGAAAAGAAATCGGAAACTCTACTTTGGGACTTTTTAAAAAAATGTATGCATATATCTATGCATAGGTGTTGTATGATAATAACAGTGGAATGTAGAATCTATTATTTGAAGAAAGGGACTGATACATTTCACTAGATTTTGTTTTTTTGTTTCAGTAACAGAAATTGGGTATTTAAAAAGGAACTGCTTGGTATCCACCCTCATAAAGAATCGGAATTGGTGTAGAATTCACCAAGCAGGACTCCCTCATGTTTCCCATTTGTTTGTGCAGTTGTATGCGGTTACGTCTGAACTAATCACACGCTGAGATCGGCTCTCATTCAAGCCTCACTTGATAGGAGTTCACTTCAGTAGATCACGCACAAGAAATTTCAATTCACTTGGACCTATAACATGGCTGTTTCCACTGACACAGACTGAAAATCATGTACCTATAAATTGGTCTGATAATGCATATCCTAGCTTGCACATTTAAATATACTTCTATTTTGGTTAATTTTTACAACTTCATGACACAGTGAAAGAATATTATCTTGTGTGCTTGCTCTGAACAGTGAGTGTACAACAAAATACTTTAAGAAATGCATATTTTGCATACAAAACTTACTGTTTAAAAATGTAAACAATAAACCTTGTTTCAATTCACTAATGGCATACATATTTTATATTATAAATTGTTATTTGTGGGATGATCTGAATTGGAAGAAATATATATTTTTTAAATAAACTATTTGAGTAAGATACTAATATTAGCAAGTTGATTTTTTAAAAAAAAATAATAATGTGAATAACTGCACTGTACTTGAAACCGGCATTGTATAGATTCAGTTGACTTCCATGGGTATGTGAAAATCTATATTTAAAAAATAATTTTATTTAGTGACTTTTTTGCTTTTAGAAAGAAGCCTGAGCATGATTTCCTTTTTATCCAAAATAATTAGTTAAGCTTACTAAGATCTTTATGAAGGGAATTCTGCATGAATTTTGCTGTCAGAAAAGTGTCCCATCAATTCCAAAGTAAGACTATTTGCTCATGTTCACACCTGTCTAAGTCTTAAGTGTTCATATTATTATTAAACTTAAAAGCCACCCAACTCTCAAGGACTCTGCAGATCATAACAGTCAAAGAACTTGGAATAAAATTGATTTAAAAAATATACAGGATCATTCCTTGCTGTCTGCACAACATACACATTGCTTCTGAAAGTGATCATGAGTTGCACTCTTGCAGACATTTTAAAACTTTACTTTGCTCTACCAGACACAATGATGTAATTCATCCATAGACATGAACTATTCAAACCACTTTGGCAAGGTTCACCATATCACTTAATGTGAAATTAAAATCTTAAAAATCTCAAGATTTCTTCAGTTAAAACGTTGTCCGGGACCAATTGTTTTGGTTCAGAACACCATGTTTTGCCATTATAAGTCTTAACAATATGATCTCTAAGTCCCAAAGGTGCTTTTTCAGGAGGCAACTGGATTTTCATGATTTTTTTCTTTGCACTTCTCATTCAAGAAGCTTCTTCAACTCTGACAGGATAGTGAGGAATGGAAGGATTTATATTCCTTTCAGACAGCTGGTAGAGCATCCTTGTAGAGCAGTGTTTCTCAATCTTGGTGACTTTAAGATGTTTGGACTTCAACTCCCAGAATTCCCCAGCCAGCAAAGCTTTTAAAAGTCGCCAAGGTTGAGAAACACTGTTTTAGAGGGTCTTTGAAGCATTGGAGGTTTATCTGTGTCCTCACCTGAGTAGTAGTGCTGGTTCCTGTACTGTGCAATTTTCTCTCTCTTTTCTTTGAAGACAGAACCAGGAACATTCCTCTGGTGACCCTGAAGACATAGATAAACCTCCAAGTGCTTGACCTGGATGGCTGAGAATCTCTACAGAATTTGATCTAAGATTCCATTATGAGATCTAAGCACTAGCATACAATGACTAAAATCAGTATGAGCCAGTGTTCTATCTTGAGACGGATGAAATTCCAAAATAAGAAATTATGTATATTTTAAGATTTTTTTGTAAGGTAGAGTCAGCTGTACAGAGACCGAATTTACTAACTGCCTCATTCAGTGACTAAAGTTACGGTGTTGAAAAAAATAACTGACCAATGCCTTCATTTGCAACATTTTATAGTGTTTCATAGTCACATGATCGCTGTCAGTATATAGTCTGTCTGACTTATTTTTATTTTTCCTCGCAGAAAATGAGGAAAAAGATTACAAGAGAGTAAGCAGGAATATTTGATCTAATTTTTTCAGAATTCCTAATTACATCCTGAGTAATTACAAATACTTCTAATCAACTTCTGCCTTCTTGGGTCATTTTTCTAGTAGTTATTTTTAAGCAAAAACAAAAAAATTCCAAGCAGAGTAAAAAAAAGAACACCTTTTCTCCTTATTTTAACTTCATCCACTTTCACTTCATAGTAAAAATGAAAATAGAAAAAAATAATTCTCTCCTCTTAGCCATTAAAAAACAACTTTTTAGTTTACATTTTTTTTCGCCAATAGTCATGAATCTCTCATCTTTTATTGATAAACTGAAAAGTAGGTATAACTCACTGCAAGGAATCTTTACTGCATTTATAATGAATTGCTTCCCAAAAAATTAAGAGATGAGAGCTTGTTGCAGTTGGGAACATGCAAATCCAGTGTATCTAGCTACACATTGTGGGGGGGGG
>JAEANM010003902.1:0-10723 GCA_017656035.1 Myanophis thanlyinensis
CAGCGCTCCCTCCGGTTCAACCACCCCCCACCGGCCTGTGTGTGTGTGTGTGTACGTGTGAAGGCGCACCAAGGAGCCACTCACCGTCCCTCCGCCGCCGCCTCTTCTTTGTTTTGTTCCCCTCTCCCTCGCACGCTTCTGCTTCTGCCCTCTCAACCGCCCACCACCACCACCCCACCTCCCCAAGCAGTGCTCTTCCAGCCACACGGAGAGGGAAAAGAGCGTCGCGTCACAAAAGGTCTCCTTTTTTCCTTTTTTTTTCCATTCCCCTCAAATTCAATTTGATGAGGGGAATAGTGGGGGTGAGTTTTTCTCCGCAAGCCAGATGAAATGCTCAAAAGAGCCATACCTGGCTCGTGAGCCATAGGTTCCCGACCCCTGATCTAAGGGCTATTGCTATTGGTAATAATATTACTTCAGGGACAACCTGATGATACTGGTTAAAACCGCTGATAAGTTTGCATCTTACTACTAAGATATATATGATAGCCATGAAGTATAAAGATCTAGATATCTAATGGAGATTCTCAGTCATCCAGTTATCATGGTTGTCACAAAGGTGCTTTTTCTAGAGAGATCTTGAAACATCTTCAAAGAAAAACCAGAAAGTCCAATTGCCTCTTGAAAAAGATCTAGATTTCAAAATATTGTAAGTGCAATTTCAGGACTGCAATAGTTAAATGCTGTATTTAAAGGGCATAGCTGAAAGCTGGAGTCTGTGTATTAGCTCTTCAAACTAATTATTATTCCAGAACATGCTGCTTTTGTAATACTTTCCAGTGCTATATTTAAATAGTTCATGCTAAGTTATTCATTCCTCCTCCTGACATGCTACTTGTGTTCGATTCTGGGTAATTTCTTCAAGATTTTAACATTTATAGAAGTGAATCCTTAGTTTAAATATTTAGCAAATGTAATCCTTCTGAAATGACCCCACTGAAAATACGCAGGGATATTACTGGTAATGTCCAAGGCACAAATTCCCAGCAATTTGCTGAATGTTTAATTACAGAAAGCAGTTTCAAATCACTACTAAAAAAAAAGCAGCCTTATGAAATGAAATCTTCTGTTTTATCAGTGGTTCCGCATAGATGATGATCTAATATTAGAGAAAAGTGTGGTTACAATACATAATGGTTTGTACTGTGTGTACACAGGTATATAGTATGTGCATAGGTAAATGATGTCCTCTCGGACTCCTCCAAGTAGAAATCCTGTTCTGTATGCTGCCAGCTATCCATTCTTTTACTGAGAAAATTCCTTTCTGCATCTTTACTCTGGTAATACCAGTTTTAAAACCAATTTCGAAAACTCTTCTGATGCAGAATGTGGCCACTCAAATCCCAGAACAACGATGCAAGATCTGTATTATAACAATGTCTCTGATTACCAACGAAGTTTTGGACCTTATTTAAAATGAGATGAGGGTTAGAAAGAGCACTTTTCCCTTCACCAAACTGCTCATCTTTGATGACAACCATCATAAGACCTACTGGAAAGATGCTCTCCCAGCAGGAACTTTTCCTTATCTAAGCTCTGTTGCAGATGACATTTGACCTGGGCCACTTAGAACATGTCTTTAAGTAGACTTTAAAAATGTTGGCCTAACATTGAACATAGTGAATAGAATAGAATAGAATAGAATAGAATGTGTTTTCTAGTTTTGCTAATTTCAAACTTTCTGTTCATAGACAGAAAGAGCAAACTTAACAGTCATGGCACAATTTAATCCCATTATTTATTTATTCAACTTTATGGTGGTGATTTAAATTTCTTAGTGTGTTTTATGATCCTTTATTGACAACAGAGATAGTAGTAGCTTAAAAAAGGAACTTGAAAACAATAAAAGCATTTAGAAAGATGAGAGTTGAAATGGAAAAACACCTTAATTCCCACAATAGATGACTGACTGGCTGCAAAAGCTGATGGAGTTAGCAGAGATGGTTAAATTGACTGTTTTAATTAAAGAAAAAAAATACAGCCAACCATTTCTACTTGGAAACCACTTCTGGACTTTATGCTTGAGGTGGGGAAAAATCAAACTTTGGGTTTTACTTTTTAGATAGGTTTGTTGTTATAGACATATCTAATATGCATTGTTATGCAAAAGTAAGGTTGAGGCTGTATAATAAGGTATTATTACCTTATTCTACTGTGTTAAAAAGTATTGGAGTTTGAGACCATTCTGAAACTCAGCCCAAGCCAGTTTCAACAGGGAATGCACTCCAAAGAACTGAGACAACTATAGAGGATGTTCAGATCCAAATTTGAAGAATCACAAGAAGAGTCTCAGCAAATTTAACTGACTTTCATGCAATGATCTCATGAATGGGCAAGTTTGGAAATAACTATATAGAAAGAGGAATTACTCAAGTAACATAGATCCAAGCATATATGTTTGGTACATATCAGTACATATCAGTACTTTGTATTTTACTCAGAAGTTGGCAGTTTTTAGCAGTTCCTGTTATCTGTCTAGTTCTGTAACAACTAAATTTTCCACTCTAAATACACAAGAGCCCCACAAAGAACTCATTATACTAGTGAAACCTAGAGAAGAAGGGGCCGTGTATAGTATTAAAGTATTAAACACATTTTCTTCCAGAAAAAGATGTGGCTGGTGTATCAAACTAACACAAAGCAGTCTTGATTGTTGTTTCTGCCAGAGAGATTTGGATCCTAAAACACCACAAATCATATATAATCATTTTCTGAGAAATAATCATCATAAAAATCTACTTCTCTGGAACTGTGACTCTCACAAGAAAGGAACAATCATTCATTAATTCACTACTAAGAACAAGCAGACATTTATGAAAAGTATAGCATCAAGTAGAGATTTCAGAAAAATGGCTGTAAATATTATGAGTTTCCAGCATTTTCATATAGATATTGAAAAGCACTGGAGATACACCAGAGCCCCGATACTTTTTGAAAAATTGTTTTCACATAACATCTGAAATCTACCTGAGAGAAGCAGTAGCATCTCTTTCCAGTCTCTCTAAAGATTCAGCAGGACACCACATTTGATGGCACTGAGAAATGCTGAGGTAAAAGCCAGCCATCAATCATCTGCCTCCCATCCTGATCCCCTTAGTGCATTCACCCTGAAGTCAGTTTTAGCAGGATGAAATTATCAAAAATTCTTCTAGGTCTGCCTGCAGTTGACAAGTTACCCGGCTCTAATGAATCATTCATTGAAAAACAGGTAGAGAAAGATGCATACTAAGTACAATGGAAAATTTATTTATTTTATTTATTTATCATATTTATATACCGCCCCATCTCCCTAAGGACTCGGGGCGGTTCACAGCAGATAAAAACAAAATACATAACAAGTTTAAAAGATCAATATAAAATCATTAAATTTGCTGCTTATTTAAAAATACTATTAAAATTACATAGATAATGTGGGGATCAGCATATTTTAAGTTGTTCATAAATATCTAATAATTAAGCAGTGACCAGCTTTACTGATACCTTATCCAGGCTGGTCCAAACAAAAAAACTCTAAAAGGATCTCTGTAGATTGTGAGATTGGGAATTAACATACACACCTCAAATTAAAGAAAGGTAAAAATTCTGACAATCTACTCTGAAGAAATCTCATCTGGCATGCAGCAATTGATCAGGAAGGGAAACTGGTGGTGAATAAAAAACTATATTATGCATTGCCTATTGCTCCCCATCAGAAAGATTGGCTAGTTAGAAATGGGGCATCAATAAGCAACTGAGGTGACCAGACTAAAACAACTTTTTGTGTTGAATAGTTTCAACATATGCCTCCCTCCCTCCTTTTTCTCTCTGTCTTCTATGGCTTCCCATTCATATTCAACTCTGGGCTACCAATAAAAGGTTAAAAACTAACCTGTATTAGTTATTTAACAATTAAAACAGGAACAAAGCATCCATATTGGGGAAATAAAACTATCATACTGTTCATAACTCAGCCTCAACAATGGGAAGGCATATCATCCTGTCAGATGGCTGAGGAAAGAGCTAGCTCTTCAATGGTCTCTTGAACTGGGGTGGAATAAGCATTGTGCAGATCTACAGCCAATAAAAGTTCAGAGGTTTAAATAAATCATAAGATTATTTTTTTCTTTTTTTCCCTCAGTAGCCAATTACTGGATTCTGGCGCACTTTGTGTGTATGTATTTCTTTTCTAAAAAGCATGAATCACGTATATCAGCATAAGTGATTAGCTGGATTACACTTTTGGGTAAAATAATTAAGACAAAAAAACAGCTATGCACACATTAGATCAGGCATGTCAAACTCAGAGTCCCCCAAGGGCCATATTGTCACATTTGAGTTATGATGAGGGCCACACTCTCTTCAATTGGCCCGCAGTGGCTGGACTCGCCCTTGGAAGCTCGGAGGGCGACCCATCTTGCTCTTGGGATGGCGGTGGCAGCGCGGGTCAGGTTACAAACGCTGGCCTCGCCTGACTGGCTCCTCTGACCAGCTAAGGAACAGTTGCTATCACTCCAGGGAAGAGGTGTTTCTCTTGCCAGTTGCCCGGAGAGCCTCGGAAGCTTTTTTGCTTATTTGTTACATGTCTAGACTGCCTTTTCAACAGTGAACTCAGGACAGCATGTAGGGTTCTCCTTACTTAATTTAATATTTAAAATATTTTACCCCATCTTTCTGCTCAAGGATCCAAGGTAGCATGTAAAACATCGTCTGTGCAGGCCGCAGGTACACTTACAATGGGCCGCATGCGGCCTGACATGCCTGCATTAGATCATATTGACTTGTATTCCAGAATTATATATTATACTTTTATTGTTACAATAGGCAACTTAGGTTTGGAACAACAAGAGCTTTTTACATCTTAAAAGTTGTACAGAAAAGCAAATTAAGACATAAAACGCAATTGAGAGAGAGCCAAAGGGTCAGTCCCCAAACTGAACAATAAACCCAATTATGATCCTAAGTAAATTAAAAAAAGTAAAACGAGTGTTTAAGCTTATTTAAAATCCAGATTGTGTAGCTAATCAAATGACAAGGCAAGCAGAAAACTGCCCTAAGAAATGAAATCTACTTCTCTTCTCATATTAATGCACTTGTTTCCCTATTATAGGTAGTCCTCAACTTATCACCAAACAAGCCCAAAATTTGTTGCTAAGTGAGAAATTTATTAAATGAGTTTTGTCCCATTTTATGACTTTTCTCACCACATTTGTTAAGTGAATCACTGCAATTCTTAAATTAGTAACACAATTGTTAAGTAAATCTGGCTTCCCCAATGGTTTGCTTGTCAGGTCACAAAAGGGGATGATGTGAGCCCAGGACAGTGACCATCATAAATGTCAGTTGCCAAGCATCTGAATGTAAATCACATGACTATGGGGATGGTGTAATGGTCGTAATTGCAACTTTGAACAGTCACTAAACAAACTGTTGTAAGTCAAGGACTACATGTGGTTAAATGGGAAGCTAACCACATATTTACCACTTGATGGTATCTACATTTAGGATTTCTATCAGGATAAAAATTAACATATAAGGGCTGTAGTGCCAAGATATTTGGTAAATGATTCATACTTCCAATTATAGAGTATTGGCTTCTACTTCTTTCCAACATATTAAGCCTCTTCAGAAATTGAAGATGTACTCAGTTTCTTTGTGAGCTGTTAAAATGTCAGCCAACATTTATCAGATGGTTGGTGCTATTGTCATAAGGAATAGTTTTAAAGATATGCAGTCTAAAAATTCAGGACTAATAATCATTATCTACAAGTATGATTGACTTTGACTGACTGGAGTTCTTCACTCCCTAGCCTTATGTTGGAAGCTTTAAGAGGCTTATTGTGGTTGTCACTATAATAGGCAGCTGTATTCAGATTCCAGTTTCATTATAAAGTTCATAGTAGATATTGGAAAATATACATTGCAGCAGCACATAATACTCCAAGTATCAATAAAGAGTTGGCTCCAAATACTGATGAAAATCACTATTTCTGATTTAATAACTACTGGTTTTTATCTGCTACTTCAGTTATTTGATAATAATGCTGAAATGAGGAATATTGAATGTAGCTAGTATAAAGATCAGTATCAGTATTACTGTTTCAAAAGAAGAAAGGGATTAGTATAATTTTAATTATTTTCTAATGAAGTGTTGTAAGGATTTTAGAATACATTTTTCATTATTTGGAAATGCTGTATACCTTAGAGACACTGGAGGTGATTTTGAACATGCAACATAAAAAGACTTGTGGAGCTCTATGTCAGGACTATCTCATTATTAATTATTATAATTTAATACTATTATATCAATGCCTAGCTTTGAATTTCATTTTCAATAGCTATAATTAAGTCAATTAACACTGCTGTTCAATAAATATGTAAAGATGGTAAGCATACCTGCATGTGTACATACAATACAGTATTACCATATATTATATTCCAGTGCAATGTAACTACTTTCAAAAAATAAAAGTGGGGACATTATAGTCAAAGAAACAAATTATACTTTTCAATTATTTGTTTTGGACTTGAAACTACAGCTAGATGCTATCAAAAGAGCATTTTAAATAGGAATTGTTTTTCAGTACTAAGGACACCTTTATATGTGTGCATTCTTTTGTTTCTATATACAACTGGTAACAAAGGTAGAAAAACAGACAGATGTAGAACAAGATCTCCCTTCAAAAATAAACACTACACATAATCTGAACCTGAATGGCTCCTTATTTACAGATTTGGGGCTCAGGTCTGGCCATGCAAGGTCTCTAGATCTCATTCCCTAATTCTTTGAGCTTAAAAACAGCTTCCAAAAGTAACACAAATGCTTCAGTTTCTCTTAAACTTTCTTTAAGAGATTTTGAAATATGGTACAGCTGTACTGGGGGGAAATCAACATATTCCTTGTTAAAGTAACTTTCAGTATATCACATTAAATAAATATCATAATAGAAGTTTATCTAGCTGTCAAGACTTCGAGCTGCATTACAGGATCAGAGATAAATGCTCAACAGTACATTCACATAGAGGAATCTAGACTGTTGCATTATGATGGTTCCTTAGCTATTTTGTAACACAGAGGTGCATAATTTGGAAAATGATTTCCTCTCCCAATGATTTGACTATTTAGGCATATTCATATGGGAAGGCACAGTCATAGGAACGGGAGTGGAGAATATTTTAATTTTATATGTGGATTCAACTTGCCTAGAAAACACCTATCCTAGATTTGAATGCTCTGCACTCAGGGAGTCTTGGTAGCAAGTTACAATGTCCAAAATTACATTGGAATTGATACCAATTTGTTTCATGATCATCACAAGCCTAGCCTATTTCAGACAACATATAAATTAGTCTATGAAACACTGTCATGGGAAAAAGACAAGTTCTATGTAGTGCCAAAAGAGAAATCATAGTATTATGATTCTACACAAAATTTTAAAATACACAATTTTAAGTTCTCCAGATGCAAACTGATAGAATACTTCAATAAACCAAAGGTTATATTTTAAATGCTGAAGTTTAGGAGATAAGAACCAATATTTTGTGCAGAATTTTCTCTGCTGTCAGCTTTCTAGAAGACAGCAAAAGCTTTTATTAAAGATTAGAACAGTACACATTATATATGTAATCTAATATTTAGCAGTTACATGCAATATATTGTTTTCAAAATTGTCTTTCACAATTTTCTGGTAATGCCAATTCTTTATTAGTATTACACAGGATTTTCATATAATTCTTCAACAAATTTCATTTTAAATAGAAAATCCATACATTTTCCTTACAATGAGTTTATTAAGGTATTGAACAGAGTCTTTATAAGTAATATTTCATTGAAATTTTGATTTCTTTTTTAAAAAAACTTAATTTAATGCATTCCAGTGGCTACAGAAACAAGTTTCTTTACAAGTTACTTAGAGTAAGTAAATTCTTGCCATTAACTTTTACTTATTACACACGCAGGATGGACTGATAGAGTCATCAAGAAGAAAAACCTTATTTATTTCTGTAGTAAACATTTAAATAATTTTAATTGACATAAACATAGGTTACTACCAACTAAATATCAGCTGTCAACTAAAACGGCCTGTTTTACAAACCAAGATTATAACAAAAGGTTTGAGGGAATAGAGGTGAGGAACAGGTTTTAGCATCATCTTTACAATGCAAAAATAAGCAAGATTATCCACGCGAGTCCTACTGAGTTACTGTGTAACATAGAACTTACTTTTGTGCAATCTGTATAGGATTGATGTGTAACACCATTGATTTTTTCAGAATCAAGAACTGGTAGCTCCTGAAGTAATAAAGTACTGTTTCTCCAGATGTTAAGTAAATCATTATTCAGTTTGATGCAAGGTTTTATGAATCCCTGTTCAGCCAACTTCAGATGCAAAGTCAACTCTTATCTTAGCCCCAATCCACCGTCTGCTGTAAGCAGTTCAGACAAGTAGCATTATTTATGTCAAGTTCCATAATTATGTAATTGATGCCATTTACTTGATCTGCATGATGCAAATTATGTAATTATATCACTCTATTATCATACAACTGACATACATGTCACTTATGTAAACATAGATTTAATGGGCATCCCTTCCCCGTAACTGGCCTTAAAATCAAGATTTTATATAAATTCCTTAATTTTTAAACTAAACTCACTGAAAAATATATATAAATGAATCTTAAATACATAGAAGCATAACAACTTCTTTCTGGTGAGTTTATTTGATAATCAGTTAGGTACCAAAAGGCATCTTCTGGCACAAATTATGGCAATCTGCTAATCCTAGATTCCATGAGGAAATCCACAAAATAGATTTTGGTATCATATATGATACTTCACTTCAAGCTACATATAGTTCTGTCTGTGATACTATAAAGAAATCCCTATTGTTTATTAGACAAATGTTAGTTAGAGCTTTTGTAAACAGTAAGACATAAGGAATCCTGACTGGTGAATGAAGTCATGTATATGTAATTTCCAATTTCTGTTTACTCTTTTTTCACATCAGCAGATAAACCAACTAGTATGGAAATATTATCATGGAATATCCAAATTTGGATTTTTTTCCCCCTTCCTTCTCCCCTGCTATTTTTCTCTGTGCACTTGTTTGTATTTTTCTTAGTTTCATTAGTTTATTCTCTGCATTTCTAAACTTCAATAAAAACTATTTTTTAAAAAATTAGATTTTAAGATTGATTTGTAAGCCCTTAATAAACACTAGTTCATAGCAAGATTATCCTGCATTGCGTGAGCATATCTAACATAATTCTAGATTCTGATGTCAGACGATTATAATTTTGTTCAAACATTCAACATTTGTAAAGATGGATCACAGCCAGGGTGCACTTTAAGTTCCAATTTCATGTTATGCCCACCCCACACTTATCCAAAAATTCAAGATGGAAATTTATTATAATTCTGAATGATCAGAAATTTTCTCTGTTCAAGGCTCTCAGTCAAGGACTGTTTTGTCACGACATTCAATTAAACGCAGCAATATTTCCATTTTTTACATACTTGATACTCAGCCCCACCAAGTCCGTTTCTGACTAAACATACCATCAATATAGTTCTTATACTTGATTCTCTTGAGTTACAGTATCAAATCTGTGACACAAGACACCAGGAATGCAACAGCTTTATTTACCAAAATCTCATGAAAAACATATATTTAATTAGAATTACGCTTCTAAAACTGCATTATGCTATTAAATAGATAACACACCACTTGCATACATGTGTCCCCTCATCTTTTCCAAATTAGGGAGTGAGAAATTGTAATTGCAAATTAGAAGGACCTTCACAAATGATTAAACAACGAAATTGAAAGGCCTCACATGAATATTAAAAAAGAATGTTGTGTCTTTATTGGAATGGTGGAATACACCCATTTTCATAATCAGAATATTTGGTTGCAATTAGAAATGACACTACAGAACTGCAATACTTGTCCAACAGTCTTATCTTTACTTTCCCACCCCTTCCCCAAGCAAGAAATAGAATGAAAATGCACCGAATAATCAGAAAGCACTAGCAGGCATCACTTAATCCAAGATTCTAGTCCCTCAGGTCCAAAAGCATTTGCCAAGTTGCATTGCGTATGGAATGCAAGTGGAAGATTGGTCATATTTTGATATTATTAGAGATTTACATGATGAAAACTCCATGTGGGCATTATTAATTTTCACATTCCCATCCAATTGGTGTTTTTTCTTGTCAAATATTAACATTACTTTCAATCACTGATATTTTTTTCTCAATGTATAAAAAAGTAGGAAATATAAACAGGCTCTTGCATTGTACACAATTAAGCGTACAATAGAAGAATTATAGAGCTGACTATCTACATACCATCAAATCCCATCAAATCTTGGATATTCCATTAATATACAAAATATTAGGGCACAAAAAGAACAAAGACCAACTTCTTTTGTTTTGTTTATGCACAGCTTCAAATATTCAGTCAAAAGAAAAAAACACTTTGAATTGTTTTGGCTTCCCACTATATCAGCATGTTGAGACAGTTATTAAAATATTCCTGTTTAATTGTGTTTGGTCTTTTTTTTCTTATTTTCAAGTCATGATTCTTATCTTAATACCGACCATCCAGACAAACAAGCACTGAGAAAAACCATTTCCTTGCCTCGCTAAACTCAATTCATTAAATGTCAGATTTAAGACATAACTCCAAAAACTGGGTTGTGACGACAGATGCTAGGACCAATTTCTTCATAATCTTTTTTG
>JAEANM010003902.1:10733-21617 GCA_017656035.1 Myanophis thanlyinensis
GTGGCATACTTGGTAGAACTCAGGCTGAAAAAAAAGACAAAAGAGAAAATTAAATTAACCATTGGATCATATTGCAATTTTATATTTATTAAAATAAACATTTTGGGAAAAGGACAAAAAAAATCCATTAAAACATTTTGTATTAATGTTATCGCAAATGATACAGGTAGCCTATAAAAATGTTTCCAATCTTTGAAATGAAGATATAAGCGGTAAATTGGTATTCTTGAATATTGTGTCTTATCCTGCTATCTATCCCTGTTCTAAAATTTCAGAGTATCATCTGGACCAGGAAAAGATAAAGACATTTATTCAGTTACTACTGAGCATTTGATAATCGTATTCTATTCAACAACATTTATTTATTTATTTAAAACATTTTATAGCCATGCGTCTTTCAGCCAACTCTGGGGAGCTCCCAATCAAAGAAATCTTAACCGAAGTTCTTTCTGAACATTTTTACAACTTTTATTATAATGCCTATTACCTATTATAATATTACATTAACTATTGTAGTGAACAATCTCTTTACAGATTCCTTTTCCATTTTTGTAAACTTACAGTGGAAGCCAGCATTGATCCTCCAAACCAAACAGCGTATCTTTGCATATGATGAGTAATAACTTGTACATCAATAGGTTTTGGCTATAGTGTAAAACAAAATCAATATAGGATTAATTCCACAAAATGTACAAGTCCACTTTTACAAAATTTTCTATTGTAGTATTACTTTGTATAAAAATAAATTATTTAACATTATTCCAAGGTATAAAACACACAACTGTACCATCAAATCTATTGAGAATAGATTTACACAACTTTAACTCATTTTTTATTTGATTTTATTTAACTTTATTTTTTGTTTAGTTTAACAAGAATCACTTGACTGATTAATATGATCTGCATAACCCTAGAGGAAGATTGACTCGGATTATTTGTAACCCAATTCTTATATAGTCTAATAGCTGATAAGCTTCAAGAAATAACACTAATAATTTATTTTAAAAAATAAAAATAATAACTTATAGATCAATAATCAATTTCCTATTTTAAAAAATATACTTTGGAGGCATAATTTCTACATTTAATTCCTGGCACTTCCATCTAAAAATAATAGGCTACCTATTTAGCAAAAACCTTGCTAGGAAATAGCCTATACCGATGATGGCAAACCTATGGCACAGGTGCCACAGGTGGCACGCAGAGTCATCTTGCTGCGCACACAAGCTGTCGGCCAATTTACCTCCAGCTAAGCATGCAGTGCAATTGCACATGCACGATTGCAGAGACCTAGCTGGTCTTCGGGCATCCACTGTGCATGTGTGTGCGACTGTAGCAGGAAATCCAGCTGGTCTTTGGAGCTCTCTCTGTACACGCACAGACGATTGTTCCTGTGTGCATGAGTGCCTGCATGCCGCATGGGTGCATTGCATGTGCAAAATCTGCATGCATGCACAGATGGTGCTGTTGCACAAGCACAGCGCACGTGGAGGAGTCACATGCAAGTGGACATGGCACATGCAAAGCATGTACTTTTCAGCACTCGGTAAGTAAAAGGTTCACCACCACTGGCCTATACAGTATAATATAAATAAGCTTCCAATGCGGTACATTGGAACATTGTTAGTAAAGACCAAAATGAATTTTTAAACAAGAAAAAGATTCTCAAAATTAGAGGTGTGCAAAATATTTCAAGTTGAACTATCTGAATCTTGAAAAGGCATTTTGAACAGGTAAGGAATTGTTCAGAGTGTCTGCAGCTGATTTTCAAACCTGAAACACTTTTTGAATGTATAAAACAGGCCATTACAAATTTGCAAAATTGAGATACTTCAAATTAATCTTATTAAATCATTTCTGATACATGCTTTGTAGGGGATAGTTCTGAAGTTGCTATGGCAACTTCTTTCATAATAGAGAATGAAAACTTTCCTCGAGGTAGATAAATCAAATGGACTGTTGCTTCACCAAACCTAGAAAGTCTGTAACGCCATAGCTGGTTATTGCTAATATTAGCTCACTGATACTTGAAGGCCCAAGTATTATTTAGTTGCTGAATAATACTAAAAGGAATGTGCTTTTGGTATCTGCTTTTTATGTTTTAGGATTCACATCATCCATCAGAGGTATTGTAGGGCTGATGAAAAATACAGTGATTAAATAAAATCTTAATGAATAAAATAAACACTATCAAATAAAGTGGTAAAATGAAACTGAGGCAACCGGAAGAGATGCAGAGAGAAAATGAAGGAATGAAGCACTAGGTGACCAACAGATCAACTGCCTGTAAATTTCTGAAACACCAAGTACTCAGCTGCCTGCATTAAGTGGTAATGCCACTTCATTGTAACTGTTCATTTCAAAAACAGATTTGAGTACTTTCTACAGCAATAAAAAAAGTTATGAAGAAAACAAGAAAAATTAGATTAACACTACTATCCAGTATTATAAGGACGTTGTTAAAAGTTTCCATTCCAAGCAAGCATTTAAATCAGAGCGCTTGCCATCCACATCAATGCATTCTATTGTCTAGAAAACAAACCTTCAGTCTGCCACCACTCAGTTCTTCACTGAGTTTCAGTCTAGCATCCACAGTCCTTTTCAAGTCCCGTTGCAAACGCCGTCCAAAATCCCTGAACATTGTTGAGCCTCCAGAAAGAACAATATTCTGAATTGAAATTGCACAAACAAAATCAAATCATTTATGCAGCAGTGAAAATTCTGGAATTCAAATTCTGGAATTAGGAATAGTGGTAATAATGACATTTCTAACCAGTCATAAAAGACAGACAGTTGCAATTTCCATATATGTGACCTGTTCAAAGTCTTTTATTTCCTACATAGTTGTATCTTTTAAGTAACGTGTTGAGCACTCTTAAGAACAGCATTGCTCAAACATGCTTTCACCAATCAAGAAAATTTAATAAATTTGAAGCAAACAAATTTACAGAACAAAAGCAAATCTTAAAAGTCAGGCAGCAGCTGAGAGGATTCAGATGAGATAATATGACCTTCTGTTGACAGAAAGCATTTCCAAGCTAGCTAGCACAGTTATCCCCAAGGCCCAGGGGATTCCTGTGAAAAGGTCTCCAAGGAAACATTTATTTTGGGAGGGTCAGAATCCAGAGGAGATCACAAAAACTCCTTTAAATTTCACAAGCTAGACTGGCCCACTGATCATATGACAACTGATTTCAACAGTTTGTCTACATTTGACTACGACCAAAATGTTAATTCCTCACATCGAAGTTGTACCACATCAAATCATGTACAAATCCCATCAGACATAGTGGAAGACAGCACAAGTAAAGCAGTATCATGCTCAATTATCATGCTCAATTATTATCCCGACAATTGTATCCAATGATAAATACAACCCCCATGTTTTCAAATATTATTTTTAGTTATCTATATTAAGACTTTTCAAAAACTCTTTAAGGAGTTATTTATTTAAAGGAGAATTAAGGAGATTCTTAGGAAATAGAAAAAAATAGATGATTTGCATCTAGCAACACCTTTTTATATCCATAGTTTCTTACCTTCTCTCATTTGACTAACCTTATACAGTGGGCGTCTAACATCAATAGGACAGTTCTGAATGACTTCATCTACTACTTCTGAGATGGGCTGTGTGAAGTCTGGATTAGCAAACTGAAAACAGAAGTAGGTATTCCTATTATTATTTTTATTGTTGTATTTTTATCTTGCTACATTTCTGTCTCTTAGGATGGTGAACATACTCAATAGTCTTGCCTCCTGTTTTCCCTACAATAACCACCCTGGGAGGGTGATCTGACAGAAAATGACTAGCCCAAAGTCACCCAGACAATTTTCAGTCTTAAAGCAGGCCTAGAACTCACAGTCTCCTGGTTTCTATCCTGGTGCCTTAACCACTATCTCACATATTTTTAAATATATATATAGAATGGAATGATTACTATAGATTGTTTTAGCATCCTGAAAAAAATAAACTAGAAGATGGAATACATTTAACAACTAGAGATAAATAACCCACAAATTAAACGGGAAGCAATGTATGAAAAGAAATGATGATTTGGCTAGCAGTTTTATATTAAAAATGGCATGATTTAGAGAAGAATTATTTCTAATTAAAAAGAAACTGAAGTTAGAAAAGTGAAGGAAAACAAACACCCACAATTTCTGCCTTATTTTCTGTTATAATAGGCTTGGACAAGCTTCTTGTGATGGTATTTAACATGTTTGTAAATGTTTAAGACCATTGTCATGAGGTAGTGATATAAAATAGATAGGACTGAATTTTCTGCAGGAAAAGCTTTCGGTTATGAGGAGAAATACCCTGGGCTGTGGTGGCACAGTGGTTAGAATGCAGTATTGCAGGCTGATTCTGCCCATTGCCAGGAGTTTGATCTTGACCAGGTCATGGTTGACTCAGCCTTCCCATCCTTCTGAGATCAGTAAAATGAATACCCAGATTGTTGGGGACAATATGCTGACTCTGTAAACTGCTTACAGAATGCCATAAAGCACTATGAAACAGTACATAAGTAAGTGCTATTGCTATTGATAAAATTTGAGCATTTCCCTGTTTTTTTAAAGCTCTGTTAAGCTATTTTAGAGCTTATACTAGACTTATTGTTTTCTTACCTCTAAATAACAGAAACCATGCCACCAATTTTCAGCAATTGTGGAAATTTTAGGTTAATATAGCTCTATGGTATCCAGTTATCCATCTCTTAAGACATATATAAATGTAGAGGTAGGATTTTTCTTTCAATTATGTAACATTTCAGATAAACTTATCTTGATCTAGGAGGATGCAATTCAGCCCTTCAATCATACCACATTAAGTGACTAATAGTATCATTATGATTTAAAGCAAAATATTCCAGCTTCATAATACAGATAAGGAGATGCAATGTGCTTAAGCATGCACACATGTGGATTGCAAGGCCACATAGAACTCAGAGGGAAAACAGAATAGAAACATTTGTTCTGAGAGAAAAAGGGCACTTGGTAAAGGCCAGATTCAGTCCGCTGAAAACCAGAATGTGCCCTCTGATCACTTTCCTCTTTCTATTTTGCCTGCTGTTATCTTATGCTGAATAATTCAGAGACCACCTACACATCTCAAATGCTAAGCAATGAATCAAGCAGTTCAATATAAAAAATGGCATCAGCTGGGAGAAACATTTAACCTTACAGCGCAACATAAAAACTACACTGGTGGTATAATTAAACCAATTCACAGTAGGAAAAGAGATATATATTGGTGTAGGTTTAAAATGTAACAACCATCCCCCTTTTTACTTCAAATATTATTTAGGAAGAAATCACACACATACATAATAATATGCTTCAATTTACCTCAGGATGAAAGAAGATTTCTGGTCCTAAGAATCTTTCATAGCCAACATCAATGGTAAATTCTTTCTTTGAGATGGCATTGATTCCAGTATATTGTTTAATCCACTTGGTACCATCTGCATCATATTTATTAAATTCTTTTACTAAGTCTGGACAGACATAACTAAAACGTTCCTGGAAAAACAAGTAGACGTTATTTATAAGAATGACTAAATATCCAAGCTTTATATCTGATCATTTTTAGATATAATAGGACTAAAAGTTTCTTTGAAAACTAAGATACAGACTAGTACTTATTTATCAAATTTCTACATTGCCCATCTCACCTAAGTGACTGCAGGCAGTTTACAAATAGCATAAATGGGAAGGTATCAAAAATTAACATTAATCACCTATACCTATGTTTAGATAATTAGTACTTGGTACTTAGTGTTGATACATTTTATGCCCCAATAATAAAAATTCTAGAATCCAGAAAGCCCAAACAGTTTTAATTCTTTCAGCAGGAAGACAGTAACGGAAAAATACAATTATACATATTGTTGCTATAGTAACATACTATACAATTTAAAACCAAAAACCTATCAACAATAATACATGTGTTTGTGGGAAAATATAGACAAAGAACTTCCAGAGAAGGAATTATAAGTCTTTGCAATGTAAAACCTGAAGTCAGTTTAGAATCATAACATACAAAAGAAGAAGAAAAATGCTGGCTAGTTACCCTCTCCGTTCCTAATATTAACTATTTTATATTTATTCATGGATTAGCCATAAAATCTATCAAGAGTTGACAAGTAATTAAAATTAACTTAATGAATTATTGACTTACAGAGTTAAACTCAAATTCTTGTAACCTAGAATTGTATAAAGAATGAGTCATCATTTTGGATGAAGATATGGAATCTAGTAAAATTTCCAATCTTCAAAGGCAGCACTAGTTAGAAAGTTGTTATATACACAAGCATGAAGGGAATCTTCCTACGAGGAATGCTATTCAACATATTCAATATTGAATATTCAACAATCCAAATAAATAATACAGCACTGTAAAGAGCTGACTAGACAAAAACCTAGTGTTTCCAGATTATTGTTCCTGACCTTTCTAATATCTTCCTCTCTGTTGCCACGGCTTTATTGAGAGCGGAAGGAGAAACTCTTTTCAGCTATTGATTATTTTTGCCATTTTCCTTCCATTTCATTACTCTCTGCTCACACTAGAAATAGCTAACCTTCATCAAAAGCTAGATAAAAAAGACTGGATGTCATTTTGAGGCTCTGGATTATGGAAGCAGAAATAAAAGCCATCTAAAGAGCACCAGACTGAGAGTTGCTATTTCTGGTGCATCACAAAATTTTGATACAAGTACATAATTGTAGAGTGGGTTGTCATTTTTGGCCTTCATTCCAGTTTGCTGTGAAGACTGCTGGATGGGACAGAATATACATATGCAAAGTCAGGCTTTTTCATTCTAATATATAAATTTGCATTCAGATCTTAATAAATAAATATTCATTAAAAGTATTGTTGATATATCCATTTATGTTAACCAAATTTATTACCTTGACTGCTTTAGCAGTTTCCAATGATTGCTCTGGAGGAATTCCTACTTCTCGTTCTCTTAGCAGCTGCTGAATAAAGTAAGTTATATCTCGTCCGGCTATTGGAATATGTTTGATACAGCTACCAATTACATAACCTTCAGCCTGGAAATCAAAGAAATGTCCTCAGTATACAACCATAAAGTCTATCTTTGATCTTCTGCTTCCCACTGGTGCACTCCCGAGCAGGAATATATTTGACCACTGTATCTCATCAGAAGCAATTCTAATGATGTCACATTAAGCGGATGAAAAGATAAAAATTCTGCTTATCTAATAATCCTCCCCCCCACTCTCTAATTTATGTTCAGAGTTAACTAAAGTAGCAAGACTTGCATTTTACAGGGCTATAATAATGCATTTCAATAATGCATTTATACCCTGCCTTTCTATTCATGTAACTTTCAAGGCAGCCTACAGCACAATAATAATAATATCTAATATCACTTTCTCAAGAGTGAGAGAACCAAAACAAGTATTTAAATGTTAGCATTTTCTATGCCATGAAATCTCTGAAGAGCATAACTTTTCACCAGATATACAAAATGGTGTCTTTCTGATATTTTAGACTTAATTTCTATCAGCCATAGGTATAGAATTTTAGGAATTGTTAATGAAATATCTTGAAGACACCAGGTTAGCTATCACTGAATTATTTTTAAATAAAATAAACAGGCTGTTTAAGTGTCTGATAGTTTCTAAACTAAGAAAACGTATTTCTTTAACATTAGTTAAAAATAATGTGTTAAAATTTTGCATACTTGTAATTTGTAGAGGAGTTATATAGCTCTGAACTCACGAGGAAAAGGCTGAAAACAAAAGATTGTGCTTTCCATAATAATTACAGTATTAGGAACTATAATTTAATAAATGAAGCTGTATATCTTACCACAGGAATGACATGAGTGACACCATCCCCGCTATCTATAACCGTTCCAGTCAGTGTCCGTTCTCCTACTTGTCTTGATGTCCAAGATGCAGCTAAAGCAAGGACAGCCTACCAAGGAAACAGTTTGAGCATAAGTGTTTCATAATCTCCCAAAAAATGAATATTACATTAGATAAAAACAAACATTTATACTGCATTACATAGCCCAAGAAAATTATACACATTACAAAAATAAAGTGCAAAATGAAATGAAGAATACATAAGAACAGATACAGATATAGTTTGTTAAATTTTAAATCATTGCAGCAGCACTATAGAAAACCAGAACTCTTCTGAATTTTGCACTCAAGGACTGAGACAATCTCAGTAAGCAAAGTATTCATGGAAAGCAGTACTATCCCACTGAAGCTACATTAATTTTAGATTGGCTGAAAATACAATATTCTTTTTCATGTTATCCTTCTGGCATAAAGTAATTGCAAATATGAGTTAAGGTACAAGAAGACTTCAACACAGTATTGCGTTAAGAATATCCTTTCCTACTTGTACTGTTTACTGTATTACAATGAGTTTCTTACTATGTAATCTTTCCAATATAGCAATCAGGTATATTATCACTCCTTTATTAAGAATTGTAATATACATTTTCAATAAATATTGGTAAGAAATGTTAGTAAGTCAAAATTATGACTTTAAAATAAAGATTATTTTCAACTGTAAAGTATGTAATGCCAAATGTCTTGTAAATGTTAAACAAAAAAAAACCTATCAAAAGTAACTGGTAGTAAACCATGGACACACTATAGAAGAGTTAAGTATAGAAATAATAAAACTATAGGTGCCATGCTGCTCTTTCATCCAATAAACGCTTATAAAGTGTTATATCTGTATCTTGAAAGTAGGCAGAAGTGAAATTCTGATTGACAACTTACATAGCAATTGCTGTGCTAATGATCAATCTTTCGTCCAAGAAGCAAAGTTTACAGACAATTATAAATCACATAAAACAAAGACAACTATACTTTATTAGATGATTTTTGCTCTTACCTCAATTTGATAGAAAGTTAATTTGCATTACTTTATGAAATTCTACATTAGTGTGATTTGCACATTGGTAGTATTTCCATATCACATTTAATTGTAAGAGGTAGTTAGTGCATTTTATATAGAAACAATTAGCCACCCCTCCCAAGCAACATCATTAGTGCTCATTGTTTAGTTAAGCATGCTATCCAATGAAAGGAAAAAGACAGGCCTAAATGTCCCATACTAGGAACAGTGGTTTATGTATCCCAAATTAACGGTCAGAAGGAAACAAAGAAGATAAAGGTGTACATTTTAGTCATTTACAAACAAACATTTTACAAAACTTTATATTATACTTAAGAACATATTTGGAACATTTCCAAACACATGAATTTCATGCAAAAGGCCTTTTACCTCAAACCAGGGGTGAGCTCATTGTCTGCCCAGTGGGCCATTTGGGACATAGCAGAAAGAAGTTCCCATAAAATTACCATTATCATTTGATGCCAGAAGAAAAGTTCTAAATGCAGGTGATGCAGAACAGGTAACTCTAGGGCAACTGAAGCAGAATCCATGTAGTTTCTTAAGGAGTATTACTTAATAAAATCAGAACTCTACATCTCACCTGAACAGCAATGTAAAGCCCAGGAACATTGAAGGATTCAAACATGATTTCAGCAGTATATTCCCTGTTTTCTGGAGTATTTAGAGGAGGTTCAGTCTATGAAGAAAAAACAACTATTCAGCTTAATCTAATCTAATTTCAGTAGGCCACGAAATATTTTTAGCTGAATAATGACACTTCATTTTACTTGTTTTGATAGCTTTACAGGATCTAATATATCCAACAGCATATATGAATTGATTTCTTACTAAAAGAACTGTAAGTTCTCTCTCTACTATATTGTGCTTGAATTGAGACCTTTTCCTAAGTATGCTTATTTTTCCCCTACAAAAAGAAAGTAGTGCCTGCAAATACAGAACATTGTTGTCCCATTATTTCCAGACATTATCTTCTCAAAAAAAAACAAAAGAACTCTGTTTGCTCTCTGAACTCTGTTAAGGAGCTCTACATACAAATTGGAAACTTTGTTAATGTCAATGAGTGAGGAAAAGATTTAATAGCAAGACAATATATCTTACATAATTTCATTAATATTTTATCTTAAAAATCAAGAGTGCTCCTAACGAATTCTTTAGTGAGCTAAATGAGGTCAGCAATTTTCTATATTCTTTCATATATTGCAATTATGTATTTTATTATAATAGCCTTATTAAACTGGTAAGCTCTGACTTTCTTCTCTCTTATGGCTTCAGAGTACAAATATTATTTCAAGATTTTAAAGCTATAAAATGCAGAAGCATTTAAAGGAGTACTTTAGGTTGGTTATTGTCACAATAATTGCTATAATTATAGATATGGAAGGGAACAATTGGGCTACTGAGCCCAACTCCCTCCTAAATGGAAAGAATCCAAATTTTCTGATTAAAGAATGAATCCACCCTTGACAAATTACCTACCAAACTTCTGCTTCAATAAATCTATCAAAGGGAAGCTCTGAACTGGATTTGTTTTGTTAAACTATTTTTATGATTATAAACAATAGATACCTTTAGAAACAGTTTCCCCAGATAATTATTCTCCCCAAATAATTATTCACTTGGTATCTGTTTTATGGGCTTGTTTTTTATGTGTTCTCAGTGTTATAGCAACAAGACATATATATCACCCCTCAGTGCTTTTCAGCACTCTCTGGTCAGTTTATAATGTCAGCATAATGCCCCCAACAATATGGGGCCTCATTTTACTAACCTTAAAAGGATGAAAGAATGAGTAAACTTTGAATCCCATTAGGATCAAACTCCAGGCTGTGCACAGAGTTTGCCTGCAATACTGCATTCTACCCACTGTGCCACAGGAGTTTAAGCTGTGAGCCAGCCAAATTCAAATTTATTGGTCACATACACAGTCATACATGGTACGATATGCAGTGAAATGCTTATGCGACTGCCCATGACCG